>CM032233.1:85350000-85355000 GCA_019009955.1 Riptortus pedestris
CCGGTGAAAGAGTGTCATCGTGTCTGACTCCTCTTCTTATAAAAAAGAAGAGCCTGCCTTTTTGGATATAGGCCTTATGTTCATCATACAGTGCTTGTATTAACCTTGTGTATTTAACTTAAATTCCTGCATTGCTCAGTGCTTCCAGCATCTTTGTTGAATATTAACAAATATATTTGATTTTTAGCAGATTTCCCTTAAAGGAAATCAGTTATTGAGGTCGTACTCATGACGCGATTTTCGAATGATTTCTTCAAATGTCCATCGATCCTACCCAGGAGATGACAAAAATGAGGTCCATTCAAAACTATATATATGTCTGTTAACACTTTAGCGGTCGCAATTTTTATTTAATCTGTCAGCAAACTATCTCGTCCGTGGCTTTCTTAATAGTTTTTATGTAATATATCTAGATCAAGGTACCAATGTTCTCGTTAACGGCGGAATTCATCGGAGCTGATGTGGGAGGCGGGTATATGTAGAGGGGGGGCTTTTTTTCCACAATATCTCCGTTATTATTCGTTCCCAGTGATAGAAATTTATACCCGTCAGTTACTGTGGATGTGTTTAATAATAAAAATATTTGTTATTTAAAGACTCATTGTCCTCAAATTTTTCATTAATTTTCCGTCCTCTGTGTATGTTAGTTTTTTTTTATAAAGTGAGGACCATATAATTCATAATCCTAGAATGTATTCAATCTCTTCCAAACCATGTAGAATAAGTTTCTTTCCTTCATGCGGTACAATGTCCAACGGTGGACAGCTTTTTAGGTACGTCATAGGCCTTCTATTAAAACACTCTTTCATAAGTCTCGATTGTACGAGTATTCATATTGTTTTCAGTAAAGTATATCAAAATACATTAACGGAGGCAGAGTTAAATAAAGACCAGAACATACTGAGTGCACCTCCATAGCGTTTATTCTTTAAAATTATTTATTTATGATAATTAAGCAAATTCACAATCCTGAGAATTATAATACAATTGTGAAATATGCATCAATTAACATGTTAACATAGACCAATATGAGGTCGGAAGGAGCGGCAGAACTAATAGGACAAAGGGAAGTAGCTCAGACACTTAACATAGCCTCAGTTGCTGCAACCTGCAACGGCTATTGGATAGCTATCCTCTAATACATTCAAATATATTAATAAATCATATTACATTAGTCTTCACAATTCTAAAACTGTTTCAAATATTTTTCACGTTTTATTAAATCTGTATATTATATACACTTAGAGAAGGGTGGGGGCAGTTACACTTATTTGGTGCAAACTGTATTACTGGCGTTAAAAAATAACATTGTTTTGGAATTACCCCCCCCCAGACCTGATAAAATTCTAACATGGATCTTGATTATACTTATCCAGGTGCAGAACCTGGGTAGTTCATATTGGAATGTTATGTTGAGCTATCAATATTTCTAAAGCAAATTTAAATTGCTTCATACTTTATTTTACAAAAAAAAATAATTATAAAACAAAATTTACACTAATTAAATAAGTAAACAACTTATGTTATGTGCAAATTTGCCAAAACCAAATAGACGATGAAAATCGCGAATTTTTATTTCTGGCCTCCACGCATAACCCCATTCCCCTTTGGAACTAAACTTTTTAGTATAGCTTATAATCATGGAAGGAATTAATGCTAATTTACATACCGAGTGTTGTTAATTCGGTTCTACCGCTAGTGTCCAATAAAATAGTTGCCCTGCTTTAGTGTTTAGTGTATATCTCGTTTATACTTTGTTTATAAAAGATAAGTGTATATAACAAAATAAAACTTTTGATTATGTTCATATTTGCCAAGTAACCAATACGAAACGAAATATCGCTATTTTTAATTTTCGAAGGTTCCTCATAACCCCACTCCCTCTGGTCCGTCAGCCATTAAGGAATGTTGGTATCTGGCTTTTATACATGAAAGCGTTAGTGCTAATTACATATGCCGACGTTTTACTTATTTTGGTTGGATCTTTTGTCCCAAATAAAATTGTTCACTTCGCTATAGCGTTTTAGACGTATATCTCGTTTATAATTCGGTATACGAAAAAAAGTGTATATATACAAAGTTACTCTATATAACAAAATAAACAACTTTTGTTAATGTTCATATTTGCCGCCCCCCCCCCCCCCCCCCCCCAAACTAATAGGAAACGAAATTTCGCTATTTGTAATTTTGGCTTCCCCTTATAACCCCCAATCCTGTTCGTCTCAGAGATTTTTAATATAGCCTAAAGTCTAAGTTGGTGTTGAGTAGTAATATACATACAAGTTCATAAAATTCGGTTCAGCCGTTTATGCGTGGAAAAGGTAACAAACAAACAAACAAATAAAAAACAAAACTAACAAACAGACACGAAAGAAACAAAATGCAGTTATGGTGTCTAATGACCATGTTGAAAAACGAAAAGTTATCGTGAAATTTCGCGAAAAAAATCAATGTACAGACAGAGGTTACAATTTTATATATATATAGATGAAAGGTCAAGTTCGTTAACGGCGGAAATCGGACTAGTGGGAGGCGGGTTTAGAGGGGGGACATATCTCCGTTATTATACGTAGGATAGAAAAATGGTATAGAACCAATCTTATTGCAAATTAAATTTGCTATAAATATTGTCATATACAGTTATTCTCTTTCTTGAAAATTAACCGAGATATTTGCATTTTCCTTAAGGTTATCTCCATTAGCAATATTTTTGGAATATGGAAACGTAAGAACCTTTACCTCAGAAAGAAAAAAAAATGCCAATAATATAATTATAAAAATGAAGTAATTGTTTATTTTTTATTCTCTTCATCAATTATTGTATATAGTATTTTATAATTAATTCTCTGTTTATTTTTTAAAATTAATGTAATCATAAAAATATGTCAATCTCTGAACCCTTGCAATAAAATTGTCTAATGTTGAAAGCAATATACATATTAATTCAATAATGACGTGGAAGAAAATATTCAGGCTAGTCTGTTGTTATTTTTATAGACGGGTTTATTTCTCTTTATACTACAGTTACTTTTTATATATGTAAGCTACGTAAATTGAAACATGACTGGGCATTAATGACTAGAGTTTATCACGTCAATACAAAACACCCAGATGGAATCCTCTCAATCTTTTAAACGAATTAATAGGGAAGCACGCTCACTGATTTGATATTCTACCGAGCAAAATGGACCTCCGTGAAACCGAGAGTCATATCTAAAGTTTATAGGCGTGTTCATTCTTGGCTATAATGTCCCGGCACTCCTATTCACAAGGGGCTATTGTGCGGCATTTCACAAAGACATATTCTAACAACAGACATCATCACTAATTCCAGTTTAATATTTATATCATGCACACCTGTACAGATATTAAATTACAAATATAGAGATATTTCTCTTGCTGAAGCAATGACCATATCCCTTGGAGTAATAGCATTACCATTCATTCGCTACGGTTTCATTCATCTCTTTCTTAGAACCAGTGGACGTGGAATGGCATATGACTGTTCTATTATAATATTGTATTACTTATCAGTATATTTTACATATATATTAGGGACTATATTGATAGTAATGCGGATAGTTTCTGAACAATGTTAGGTTGTCAGGAATTTATGACTCACTCACAGATCTGGGGAAGAATAGGAAATCAATGTTAGTTTGCAAACGTAACAAGACAACTACTCTTGAAATAGAGAATAGTTGGAAATATAAGTTGACCCATAGTCATTCCATCACATGGGAAAGCTGCTTAATTTAGCCCTTTCCGATTTCAGCCGTTAACGAATTTGATCTTTAGTCTTACATGAAACGCTGAGATGGCTGCGGTCAAACATGAATTGCGGCTGCTAGAGCGTCAATAGACAACGGACCACTTTTTCGTCAACTTCTTGGTAGGATCGATCGGAAATTTTGAGGAATATTTTCAAAAATCGGGTAATGAGTACTACCTCCAGTAAAAATTGCAGTAAGGGGGAAAAACAGTGTTGGCCTATCGTCGGCAACTACTCTATAAGCCAAACACCACGGATGAAAGATAAAAAAAATATATATAGATTTTCAAAGTAACCATGAAGGCCACTTTTACGAAAAAATGGATAAAGTGTTAAAATTATTTCGTGTTTAAACACAAATCAAGCCGAAAGAATATCACGCAGGGGCTGCGTAAACTAAGCAGACTTCCCACGTTCTGGATTGTACACTAGTAATCCTGTCTCTCCATTTATTTCCTTAAGGGAAATCAGCTATTGAGGTCGTACTAATGACGAGATTTTTGAAAAATTTCTTCAAATCTCCATCGATCCTACACAGGAAATGACGAAAAGTCCGTCACGCAGGGGCTGCGTAAACTAAGCAGATTTCCCTCGTGAAGTTTAGAAATAGATAAATTTACATACTGGCAACACAACAGCACCGTGAATAAATACTAACGGAAATAAGAAATGTTTCATCCAATTTCAATAACCTGCCGACAGGAAGAGTTAGGTTAGAAATGTAAACAAACGGGTCTGTCCGTTTCACACCGGAAAAGTTAATATTCAAGATAGAGAATAAATGTATATAACAATATTTATAGATAATTTAATTTGCAATAATAGTGATTCTATACAATTTCTAATTGTTTGTAATTTTTCGATCCGACGTATAGTAACGGAGATATTTCTAATTTTCGAAAATCCCCCCTCTAAACCCCCACCCCCTCCCACTGGTCCGATTTCAGCCTTTAACGAACTCGATCTTTCTTTTTACCTACAACGATTAAATACCGAGTTTGGTGACGATTAAACAAAAATTGCGACCGCTAGAGTGTTAACAGACAAATATATATATATATATATATATATATATATATATATATATATATATATATATATATATATATACTAGCTCAGATACCCGGCTTCGCCCGGGAATTTATTTGAGGCTGAATGGTGATGGTATTTTTTTGGCAAGGCTTTACTTTGCACAATATTTTGACATTTACCCGTCCCAGTGTTTAGG
>CM032233.1:85365000-85422500 GCA_019009955.1 Riptortus pedestris
AGTTCAGGAAATTCAGAGAAGTATCATTGGTCCGCATGAGCTTAAAAAAGGTTTAAAGGAGGCCCTCCATGAACTAGTTATCAGGGAATGGGAGAAAAGATGGCAGGAAACCGAAAAAGGAGCCTATACCAAAAAATTCTTCCCAACAATCAAGGCAAGGCTTGATAGAGCATGGCTGAACCCAGGATACCTCCTCACACAGTTTCTCTCTGGACACGGTGATTTCAACCACTACCTCCACAGGTTCAAGAGGAGAGAATGCAGAACCCGTGTTGATGGAGTGCACCTTATATGATGGGGCAAGATGTAGGATGTTCAAGGACTCATATAATTACCCAGGCATAGAAGAGCTCGTTAAAGATGAAGCAAGTCTCAGGGCACTCAATGATTTCATTAAAAAATGGCAGAAAGAGAAAAATAAATAAATAAACAAACCCCGCAACCTATCCGATCCGATCCCAGCCCAAATATGGCAATATTACAACTTGCAACAGACGCCAAAAAAAAAAAAAAAAAAAAGAGAGGGAGGTGGTAAGAGAGAGAGGGAGAGAGAGAGATCGAGTGGGAGGGGGAGACAGTGAGTGAGAGTAAGAGAGATAGAGATAGAGAGAGAGAGAGAGATGGAGGGAGAGGGAGGGGGGAAGAGAGAGAGGGAGGAGAGAGAGAGAGGGAGGGGGTAAGAGAGAGAGGGAGATAGAGAGAGTGAGAGAGAGGGAGAGGAGAGGGAGAGAGAGAGTGTGTGGAGAGAGAAACCAGGAGAGGGAGAGAGAGAGAGAGAGAGAGAGACTAGGAGAGGGAGAGAGCTGGAGAGGGAGAGTGAGAGAGAGAGACCGGGAGAGGGAGAGCTGGAGAGGAGGGGAGAGAGAGAGAGAGAGGGAGAGAGAGGGAAGGAGAGGGAGAGGGGGGGAGACAGAGAGAGAGAGACCAGGAGAGGGGAGAGAGAGAGAGACCAGGAGAGGGAGAGAGAGAGAGAGACAAGGAGAGGGAGAAAGAGAGAGAGAGAGAGACCAGGAGAGGGAGAGAGCTGGAGAGGGAGAGGGGGAGTGAGAGAGAGAGAGACCGGTAGAGGGAGAGTTGGAGATGAGGGGAGAGAGTGAGAGAGTGAGTGAGAGACCGGGAGAAGGGGTAGAGAGAGAGAGAGAGAGAGAGAGAGAGAGAGAGAGAGAGAGAGAGAGAGTGAGGGAGGAGGGAGGGAGGGGGAGGGAGAGCGAGAGAGAGGGAGTGAGAGGGAGAGAGAGGGAGATGGGGGGGGGAGAGAGAGAGACCAGGAGATGGAGAGGGGGAGTGAGAGAGAGAGACCTGGAGAGGAAGAGCTGGAGAGGGGGGGAGAGAGTGAGATAGAGAGAGAGAGAGAGAGAGAGAGAGAGTGAGAGAGAGAGACACCCCATTGGCATGGATATCCCCCGAAGGGGCACCGAAAGGCAAAAACCTGAATACAAGAATGGTAAAAAAACTTAATTATGAATAAAAAGTCCTAAGCTGACGGCAGAAAAATAACCTGATGATCTTGATGAGGAACTTGAGTATATAGCCAAGACTCTGAAAACTGCAAAGCAGAAATACACAGTACATGCAGTATATAGAAAATTTATCAAAATTTCCCAGCCAATATAAAAACACCACTTACCCAAGAGGAGGAAGCCTAAATCTATAGAGTACTCTGAGACTTAAACATTAAGAATGGAAATTGAGGCGTGGCTGCAATCAAATAAGCGGTCCGGGTTTAGAGGGGGGATTTTCGAAATATCTCCGTTACTATACGTTGGATCAAACCATTGTATAGAACGAATCTTATTGCAAATTAAATTTATTATAAATATTGTTATATATATTTATTCTCTATCTTGAATATTAACCGAGATATTGGCATTTTTATTAAATGTAGGCGAATAATGGGCGAGTGATTTTCCCGCCAAAACCTAGTTCCGCCGATTCCGTAACTGTTCGGCTCTGGTATGGAGATCTCTATTGTATAACTTCACGTGGGAAATCTACTTAGTTTACGCAGCCCCTGCGTGACAGACTTTCTTAGAAAAAGTGTATTTCCCTGCTGAATGGGGAAAATCTCCCTTGCTATTATTACACAAGAAGGTGCCTTGAAGAACTATAGGCCGCTATCACTTCTAAATGTGATATACAAAATCTTTGCCAAAATAAAAAAATCTAATTTAATTAAATATCACCAAACATCAGGCTTTAGAAAAGGTTTCTCCAGAATAGACCATATATTTGTACTAAACCAAATGCCAGAGAATATAGTATTCCTTCAAGCCCCCTATTCTTGTTCTACGAAAATGCATTCGAATCGACTACTTATAACGCAGTCTATAGGACATTAAAAAACAGTAATATCAGCAGAAGAATAACAAATCTAATAATGAATATATACTTATATTCACGTGCAATTTTCCGGCTTAGGAACAATGCAATAGAAATAAAAATATCCAAACGAGTCAAACAAGACGACATTCTATCTCCTAAAATATTTATAGCTGTCTTGCAATATTTAATGAGCAGAATGGACTGGGAAGGGAAATGTATAAATATTAATGGTTAGTGGTTAAAACATTTGGAACACGCAGACGACATGGTATAATTAGCAAAAATACTGACGAGATTCAGGAAATACTGGGAAAACTAATTGAAAGGGGGAATGAAGTCGGACTAAAGTTAAATTTAAACAAATGGAAGTACACACTTTAAATACCGACGGTAACTTGGGAATAGACGGCACAAAAATAGAGAAGACGTGCAGCATCAAGTACCTGGGACAGCTGATTGAAGGCAATAACTCGGAGATTAGCATGAGGTGCTTGGCTGCATGGATATCCCTTCTCAGGTACAAGCAGCTGTTCAGATCGAAAGCCGTCACGTAGCTAAAAAAGGAACTATGGGAAAGCACAGCCTTACCAACGTTGGGATACAGGTGAGGAACATAGCCACGTAACCAAAATCTGTCACGCAGGGGCTGGGTAAACTAAGCAGATTTCCCACTTGGGTCCGTATTTGCATTTATATCATGACGTAAAAGTTCAATGAGAACTATATTTGTTATTTATGCTTCAAATAAAGTGATTCGTAATATAACAGCTTATTGTTGATATGACATGTGTAGGAGGGGGGTTTACTGAAGGCCGAAACCTAAAAAACGAAAATATTTCGGTTACTATTAAAGATAATGAACAAATGTACGTAACAACATGTATAGATCATTTAATTTTCAATAAGATTGGTTCTATATAATTTTTTCAATCCGACGTACAGTAACAGAGATATTTCGACTTTTCGAAAATCCTCCCCCTAAACCGCCCCACCCACTAGTCCGATTTCAAGCGTTAACAAAATTGATCTTTTTTCTTACATAAAACGTCTAAATATCGAGTTTGGTAACGATCAAACGAAAATTGCGACAGCAGACAGACAAATATATTTACATTGCGGTAAGACATATATATATATATATATATATATATATATATATATATATATATATATATATATACTAGCTCAGATACCCGGCTTCGCCCGGGAATTCATTTAAGACTGAATGGAGATGGTATTTTTTTGGCAAGGCTTCACTTTGCACAATATTTTGACATTTACTCGTCCCAGTGTTCAGGGTTTATGCCCGTCATAGCTTTGGATTTGTTAATAAAAATTAATTTTTAATAATAAATTAATTTTTTATGTAAGACTTCACTGTCCTCCATATTGTCATACTTCCCGTGTCCACTGCATTATGCATAGATTTGAATTATTTATTTTTATACTCTTTTATTAAACAAAGGTGAATATCACAAAAGTTACTTCAAATAATAAAAATGAACTACTTTTGTCGTGTGCACATTTGCAGAAAAACGAATAGAAAACGAAATACTGATATTTTTAAATTCAAGCCTCCCTACAACCCCCACTCCTGCCCGCCCCTAGAAATGTTTGTATGGCTTATTATAATGAAGGCATTAGTGCAAATACACATACCGAGTTTTATTTAGTTCGGTTGAGTCTTTTGTACCAAATAAAATTGTTCACTTCCGCTATAGGTTTTAGCGTATATCTCGTTTATAATTCGGTATACGAAAAAAGTGTATATAACAAAAGTTACTCTAAATAACAAAATGAACAACTTTTGTAATGTACACATTTGGCGAAAAACCAGT
Organism: Riptortus pedestris; assembly: GCA_019009955.1. Lineage (NCBI taxonomy): Eukaryota > Metazoa > Arthropoda > Insecta > Hemiptera > Alydidae > Riptortus > Riptortus pedestris. The sequence goes on from CM032233.1 coordinate 85,369,161, forward strand.
AGAAAATGAAATATCGCGAATTTTTATTTCAGGGATCCCTTATAACCCCCACTCCAGTTCGTCTCAGAGAATATTAATGTATCCAAAAAGCTAAGTTGGGCTAGAAGTAATATACATATTGTTTCATAAAATTCGGTTCAGGCGTTTATACGTGAAAAGGTAATAAATCAGGTTTCTATATATGTATATATATATATATATATATATATATATATATATATATATATACATACATATACATATATATACAAGTCTTTTTTTTTCCTATTCTGGACCCAATATTATTTCTATATTCTTCAAATTTTATAGCAAGGGTCTCCAATAAAAAAATTGTTAAACTAATACAATATAAAGCAAAAGAAATATTAAGGGATGTGTTCAATTTATGTAATTAATAATTTTTTATATATATTTCTTTTATAAGGGATAAGCTCCTCAAGAGGTGTAAATAAGCCATGCAACATGTAGGGCAGTTTCAATAAAGTTTACACCGAAGAAAATGTTTTTTATTGGAGACCCTTGCCATAAAATTTGAAGAATATGTAAGTTAAGTCTTGTAAATGCTGCTGTATAGTAATAGGGTATTAAGACTAAACATTTTAGGTTATATAACTTGGTGTGTTGGAAGTGAAGGCCACCAGATGCAGTATGTAGAAAATAAAGCCTTTCCTTATTACAACATTTTATTGAGTGCTAAATGCTTTCAGAATGTCACGCTTCCAATATCAAAGCACTATAGCAAACAAACAACGAACGTGAGACCTCCTATGTGCGGCAAGACGCGATTTTCGAAAGATTTCTTCAAATGTCCATCGATCCTACCTAGGAGATGATATATTATGAAGCACTTTATTTGAAGCCTAAATACGAAATAATATTCTCATTGAACTTTTAGGTTTTGAGATAAATGCAAATACGCACGGGGGAAATCTGCTTAGTATACGTAGGCCTTGTGTGACGGATTTTTTTTCTATCAAATGAGATCTCAATGATAGCAACAACCTGCCTATTCTATGCTAATCTTGAATAATCACTCGTAATAAATAAGGTAAATATTTAATTAATAAAACACCTCACCGTTATTTTGCAAACTGTGGTCTGAGAGCAACAGCAAATTCTGAATAATGACAAAGAGTCCTTCCAAAAATACGCTCTAGCCCCAGAAGTCCCAATAAGTCATTGACAATAATTCTTATATCCAAAAGAGATTCGAAATCATCGTGGATATAAAATTAAAAAACAACCTACAAAAGTCCAAGAAAGGTACCTTAAATATACTTTTGAACTCAAAATAATCGCACAATTTCTAATTAGTAGCCTGTAGCACCTACCAAGAAATATTTTCCCTGACTCTAGACTTTAATGGATAAGGACATAAAAAAGAAAAGTCATTCGATGGGCTGAGCTGCACTAAATGGAATTATTTTCTAAAACCTTATATTATAAATTCAACAAAAAACATTCGGTAACTAATGTAGTAGGGGGTATTCATGTTTATACGGATGTTCTTATTTTTTTTTATAACGTATCCTGTATATTGCTCCAGAATTTAGGTGAATCCACATGGGTTACTCATCAGATATATAATCACAACAGAGTACATACACAAACGTGTCCACACACACACACACACACGCACGCACGCACGCACGCACACACACACAAATTTCTTCAAATAACCATTTATTGCTTCCTCGACGCGTTTCGAGTGCCCACCACTACTTCTCAAGGGGTTATTTAGCCATCAACTCAATTTAAAAAAATTATCTTTATAATAAAATATATGTAATCTATATGTATAAAAATGAATTTTTGTTTGTATGTCCTTTATAGAATCGTAAACGGCTGAACCGAATTCTTTGAAACTTGGTATGTAAATTACTACTAACTCGGGTGAGCTTTTTGGATACATTAATATTCTCTGAGACGAACAGGAGTGGGGGTTATAATGAAGGCCAGAAATTAAAAATAGCTATATTTCGTTTCCTATTGGTTTTTCGGAAAATCCGCAGATAACAAAAGTTGATTATTTTGTTATTTAGAGCAACTTTTGTAATATACAGTTTAGTCGTTAATGATTAATACGCTAAAAACAATAGTGGGAGTCAACAATTTTATATGGTACAAAAGACAATCGAACTAAACGAAACTCCGTATTAACACCTCCCTGATTAAAAGCTATATTAAAATTTCGAGATAATAACAGGACTGGGGGTTGTAAAAGATGTCTGAAATTAAAAACAGCGATATTTCGTTTCCTATTGGTTTTTCGGCAATTATACACAGAACAAAGTTTGTTTATTTCGTTATTTAAAGTAACTTTTGACATGAGGACTTATAACGCAGTATAAATAAGGTATACACGAAAACTATAGAAGGGGTCAAAAATGTTTTGGGACTCGAAAGACTAAATCAAAATCAACGAAACTTGGTATTTTTGACAATGATAATCTATGATGATGTAATATATACTCGTACACACATATATATATATATATATATATATATATATATATATATATATATATATATATTAAGAGATACATGCACAGGAAACGGGTAATATAAGTAATATAAAAACATTGTGTATTTTGTAGAATTAAGTACATAAATACGTTTATTATTAACATATTCCCAGCATTCCGGACTAGGGTGTAAATCCTAAGCATTGAGAATGACAAATGTAAAAATATTGAACAAATTTTTGAAAAAGGGTACCTTAGCTAGTATATTATACAATATAGTCATCATTATAAATATAATTAGCTAAAAACTGGCGACTACTATTATATTTTATTTTATATATATATATATATATATATATATATATATACAATTATATTTATAATGACGACTAATTACACAATATATTTCATATATATTATAAGGATATATTTTATTAAATAGAGTTGATGGCTAAATAACCCCTTGAGAAGGAGTGGGAATGAAAAAAAAGGTTATATGAAGAAATAATTATTATTCTGAACTCAAAAAATATTCATAAATAAAAATAAATGGTCAGTGTATAAATCTACCGTATATGTATATATATATATATATATACAGATATATGTATGTGTGTGTGTGTATGTCTGGTTACGTGCGTTCGTGAACGCGCGCGCGTGTGTGTTGTGTGTGTGTTGTGTTGTGTTGTGTTGTGCTGTGTGTGTGTGTGTGTGTGTGTGTGTGTGTGTGTGTGTGTGTGTGTGTGTGTGTGTGTGTGTGTGGGCGAGAGTGTGCTGTGTTTGTGTGTGTGTGTGTGTGTGTGTGTGTGTGTGCGTGCCGAAATTGTCGAATGGTAAATTATTTAAGTAGTTTACCTAAGGATACAAACATAAAAGTCCGTCACGCAGGGGCTCCGTAAACTATGCAGATTTCCCACGTGAAGATTTACAATAGAGAAATTTCACGAGAGCCCAACTGTTAAGGAAACGGCCGACCTAGCTTTTGGCGGGAAACTTACTCTCATCCGTTATCCGCCCTGATTTAATAAAACTCAAATACCTCGGTTAATATTCAAGATAGAGAAGAAATGTATATAACATTATTTATAGTTTTTTTTGTTTGATTTTTACCAAACTCGATATTTAGTCGTTTTATGTAAAAAGAAATATTAAGTTCGTTAACGGTTGAAATCAGACTAGTGGGATAGGAGAGGGGGGGTGGGGGTTACAGGGGATGATTTTCAAAAATTCGAAATATTTCGTTGGATCGAAAAATTGTATATAATGAATCTTATTTCAAATTAAATGTACTATAAATATTGTTATATTAAATGTATATAACAATATTTATAGTACATTTAATTTGCAATAAGATTGATCATATTCAATTTTTCGATCCAACGTATGGTAACGGAAATATTTCGCATTTTCGAAAATCCTCCCCTCTGAACCCCTACCTCACTAGTCCGATTTCAACTGTTCACGACCTTAATCTTTCTTTTTACATAAAGCGACTAAATATCGAGTTTGGTAACGATCAAACAAAAATTGCGACCGCTAGAGCGGGAACAGACAAATATATATATATATATATATATATATATATATATATATATATATACAGTTTTGAACGGGCCTCATTTTCGTCATCTAATAGGACATTTGAAGAAAAATTTCGAAAATTCCGTCATAAGTACGACCTCAATAGCTGATTTCCCTTAAGAGTAATCTGCTAAAATGGCCAGGCTCCTGGTAACGCCCATATATTTATGCCAAAATAAATAAATAAAAAATAATATAATAAGATATATTTATAATAAGTATAAATATGATAATATTTATAACTCTCAAGAGCTATAGCCATTTTCATGAAATAAACTAAATCTTCTTAAAATCTGTTCATATAAAAAAACATAGGTATTAAAGAAGAAATAGAATTGCATATGTGCATCATTTGGAAGACTATGCATATTTCCTATTGCATCTATATTTCACATTAACTCCAATTAATTTTTTCTCATTTGTAAATACTGATATATTTCATTAGTCAAAAAAAAAGAATCCATGCATAAAAAATGTTCTGTTTACACTTAATAGGATAACCTACTCAAACCACATCAATTTAGACAATTACTCCCTCTTGAAACCCAAGAGACAGAATATCGAGCATCTTAATATATTGAGAAAAATGTTTAAAATAGCCATGAAAAGAAGTCGTAACTAAGGAAAGAATCAGCCTAGAAAGCCAGGAGACACGCGTTCTAAATAAAATTGTTTTACCTAGCAAAAAAATACTAGTTTAGGATTAATATAAATATTCTACTTTACGCTTTTACAAAACTGACTAAATCCTAGTCAAACACAATAAGTTTGGGGAGGATGTCATTGAGAAAAAAAAAATATTCATCTTGAATGTGGTCGAATCCATCTGTTTTCCTACAAAACTATTGAAGAGACTCCTTAATTTTATCAAGGCACGCACTGGTCTCAATTTAAACATCATGCCGTCAAAAATAATTTTTCTATCCAAATTAGATTAAATTTGATATGACAGTAAAATAAGATTAAATGAGATACAGGTAAGTTAATACAATAGTAATTTCATCCTGATCTACAAAACACGAGGAGGGGGGATAGCTACAGAAATATGCCAAGAATATGAAATACCTAAATAAAAAGGTCTGTCACGCAGGGCTGCGTAAACTAAGCAGACTTCCCATGTAAAGTAATACAATAGAGAACTCCATACGAGGGCCGAACAGATGCGGAAACGGCAGAACTAGCTTTCGGTGGGAACGAATAGAAGCGACCATGGCTCGTCCGTTACACTTAATACAAATGCAAATATCTCTGTTAATATTCAAGATAGAGAATAAATGTATATAACATTATTTATAGTAAATGTAATTTGCAATAAGATTGGTTCTATGCAATTTTCCGATCCGACGTATAGTAAAGGAGATATTTCGAATTTTCGAAATTTCCCCTCTTCTAAACCCCCCCCTCCCACTGGTCCGATTTCAGCCGTTAACTAACTTGATCTTTCTTTTTACATAAAACGATTAAATACCCAGTTTGGTGACGATTAAACAAAAATTGCGACCGCTAGAGTGTTAAGATATATATATATATATATAGTTTTGTATACATATATAGTATACATCTACTGGGTAGGATCGATGGACATTTGAAGAAATGTTTCGAAAACCTCGTCATGAGTACGACCTCAATAGCTGATTTCCCTTGAGGCTGAAATACTCTTCCTATTAGTATTAGTAATTTTATTAAAATATAATAAAAAGGGGAATAGAATGGCTCGAAATATCTCCGTTACCATACGTCGGATCGAAAAATTGCAAAGAACCAATCGTATTGCAAATTACATTTACTATAAATATTGTTCTATATGTTTATTCTCTATCTTGAATATTAACCGAGATATTTGCATTTTTACTAAATGTGGACGGTAACGCACGAGTGAGTTTCCCACCAAAAGCTAGGACTGCCGTTTCCATAACAGCTCGGCTCTCGTATGGAGATTTCTCTATTGTATAACTTCGCGTCGTTAGTTAACGCAGCCCCTGTGTGACGAACTTTTAATTTTTAAGTTTTTATTTAGGCAAGTATTAGGATTTATAACTGCCTGATATAGTCTAGGATTTTATGATTGTTTTTTTTTAATTATTTTTTAAAATTAATAGAATAAGAAAAAAATAACCAATATCCCTATTCATTTTTGAGCAATATATATGTATGAGCAAAGTTACAAATGGCACAGCACAAAATGAGGGTTATAGAATCTACCTGATAAGAGATTAGATATTATCAGATTATTAGATATTGACAAATTACCTTTTGGTAAGGCTAAATTAAATTACAGGAAATTATTATTATGTGGACTCATTAGTGAGTATAAAAGTGACTGAAAAGAATAATTTTATAAGGTTTGTTAGAACTCTATGTATCTAAGAGAATTACGATTTGCCTTAACTGGTTGTGAGATAAAAAAAACGATTACCCTGTATGTTTGTAGCATTGTTAATGCCCAGGAGGGCGAAACATCTGCGATTCTAAAATAAGGAGAATAAATATAGCGGTTTGAGACATAGAGATAGATAGATTGATCCATTCTTTTTTTTTTTTTGCCCTGAAATTATTAGGGAGATCACAGAAACCAAAATGAAGCGTCAGAACTAAAAATAAAAAAAATTAGCTTTAAGAGTTTTTGCACAATGATGAGTAGTGTGGTGAGGAAGAGAGATTTGGCTGATGTTTATATGGATCTCCCTCCCACATTTAAACCACGCCCAAACTCGTTAAGCGACATGCGCCCTAACATCTCGAAAACTCCCCTTCCCCCCTAACACAAAGTAGTAAATTCCAGTCTATATTATATATTATAGAAATATTTTTCTTTGAAAGTGGTTATAGAGACTATACTACAGAAAAGACATTGCATATAGGATAAAAAAAAAGTCCGTCACACAGAGGCTGTGTAAACTAAAAGAAGATTTTCCACGGGAAGTTATACAATAGAGAGATCCCCATACCGAACAGATACGGAAACGGCCGAACTAGCTTTCGGCGGAAACGAATAGAAGCCACCATAGATCGTCCGTTACACTTAATAAAAATGCAAATATCTCGGTTAATATTCAAGATAGAGAATAAATGTATATAACAATATTTATAGTAAATGTAATTTGCAAAAAGGTTGGTTCCATAAAATTTATAGATCCGACGTATAGTAACGGAGATATTTCGACCTCAATTACTGATTTCCCTTAAGGGAAATATGCTAAAATCCAAATATCTCGGTTAATATTCAAGATAGAGAATAAATGTATATAACAATATTTATAGTAAATGTAATTTGAGAAACCCCTCCCCCTCCCACTGGTCCGATTTCAGTCGTTAACGAACTTGATCTTTCTTTTTACATAAAACGATTAAATACCCAGTTTGGTCACGATTAAACAAAAATTGCGACCACTAGAGTCTAATATAAAGGTTTGAACGGACCTCATTTTCGTCATCTTCTGGGTGGGATCGATGGACATTTGAAGATATTTTTCGAAAATCGCGTCATGAGTACGACCTCAATATCTGATTTTCCTTAAGGGAAATCTGCTAAAATGGGTTAAAATATAATAAATTCCCATTTATTATATATATATAAAATAAAAATCCGTCACGTAAGAGCTGCGTAAGCTAAGCAGATTTCTCATGTGATGGTATAACACACATGTGATCTCATTTCAACCACATATTCCCTATTTCTTTGTAAAAACCCTAGGAGTAAAATGGGGAGGGGGTGGGGGTGGGTTACTGAAAACTGAAAACAAGAAAGTTGGAATAACTCGCTGAACATATAAGTTAAAAAAAAATGTATAGAACAACAATTGTAGAGCATCAATAATTCAACAAGATTGGTTCTATAACACATTCGATCCGATTCATAATGACGGAGGTCTTTTGAATTGCCACACCCCCCCCCCTCATATTCCACCCCCGATTTCATCCTAAACTGGTATGATCTCTAAGTGTTGAATGAAACAGTTAAATTTCGAGTATGATATAGATCAAATAAACATTTTCGAGCAAAGACCGAAAAATCTTAATTGGCGACATATTTCAATGAGTCTCACAAAGTAATAGTTCTATGGAAATTATATTTGGTATTTAACCTTAGAATGAAGGGGCTCATGACATAACAGCTTATTCTAAATAAGACATGAATGGGAGTGGGGTTTTACTGATGGCCGAAAACTGAAATATGGAAATATCTGGGTTAACATTCAATTTAGAGAAAACATGTATATAACATTTATAGACACATTACATTTGCAATAAGATTAATCCTGTACGATTGACATTTTTCGAAAATCCCGTAATGAGTACAACCTCAATAGCTGATTTCGACTAAGGGAAATCTGCAAAAATGAAATTTACGATACTGTAATGCATTTTTTTAACTAATCCTCCCAGTAGTAACAAAAAGTCCTTCACGCAGGGGCTGCGTAAACTAAGCAGATTTCCCACGTGAGGTTTTACAATACAGAAATCTATAGAACAATATTTATAGTAAATTTAATTTCCAAAACGATTGGTTCTATATAATTATAGCAGATTTCCCTTAACCCTTTCCACTCCAAGGCTTTAATTGAATTATAGTATCTTACGATTCTAGAATATCTTTCATTCATTCGTGACTCAAACATTTCAGTAACAAAAATCCCTCCTGTTTTAAAATTTTCCGCAAAAAGAGGTATTACACCATGTCGAGTATCACTCGACAGTGGAGCTAGTGGAACAAAATCAGTGTCGAGTGACACTCGACATTGGAGTGGAAAGGGTTAAGGGAAATCAGCTATTGAGGTCGTACTCATGACGCGATTTTCAACATTTCAGTAACAAAAATCCCTCCTGTTTTAAAATTTTCTCAATGTTTCAAGATTATAAGTTATATTAAAATTTTTAGGTTAGAACGGGAGTGGGGGTTATAAGGGATGCCTGAAATAAAAAATCGCGATATTTCATTGTCTATTTGTTTATCGACAAACATGCATGTAACAAAAGTAGTTTACTTTGTTATTTAGATTAACTTATGTTTTATACATTTCTCCAGGAACAATGTGTGGAGCAAGTAATTTGCGTAGAAATATTGATATGCTCAACAATTCATTCCAATTTGAACTATCAGGTTCCTCACCTGGAAAAATTAATTCAAATATACGTTAATATGTTGTCCTTAATAACTGAAATATATGCATAATGCACAGGAGACGGGAAATATGACAATATGGAGGACAGTGAAGTCTTACATAAAAAAATAATTTTAGTATTAACAAATGCCAACTACGGGTATAAACCCAAAACACTGGGATGGGTAAATGTCAAATTAGTGTGCAAAGTAAAGCCTTTACAAAAAAATACCATCACCATTCAGCCACAAATCAATTCCCGGGCGAAGCCGGGTATCTGAGCTAGTATATATATATAATTTTGAACGGACCTCATTTTTGTCATCTCCTAGGTAGGATCGATAGACATTTGGGGAAATTTTTCGAAAATCGCGTCATAAGTAGGACCTCAATAGCTGATTTCCCTTAAGGGAAATCTGCTAAAATGATGGAGGCTGAGATCCTAAGTCCTTCAACGACTGTAGCGACGTGTAAGGAAATAAGTGTCTAAATTGAGTAAGTGTATTTTTTTTTCCTGTATCTCATATAAATTTTCTCAAATATTATTTATTAAAGTCAAATAAGTTTATTTTTCTTTGGCACTGTTATTAAGGTTCTGGCAAATATGGAGTGTATATGAAATATAGATAGAATAGAAATATATTTATCTAAATGTAATAAAAGGTTAATTTAAAATGTACCTGGGACGCTGCTGCAGAAAATGAAGAAGAAACTTGAAGATCGTCTCTGAAAAAACAAGACAAGTTAATAAATAAAGTGAATAAAGCTAAAATATATTCATATAAATAATTCAAGTTAAAAAGGTCCGTTATGCAGGGGCTGCGTAAACTAAGCAGATTTCCCGCGTGAAGTTTAACAATAGATAAAGCTACAAACCGATAACACACACACCACCGTGAATATAAGGTGAATAAATACAAACGGTAATAAGAAACCTCCCGACGGAAAGCATCTGAAATATAAACAAACAGTTCTGCCAACTTCTTACCGGAAAGAAAAACAATTACTGTAATACATCAGAATAACGTATTAATTTGATTGAAAACTATTTACTGTAGTACTATAATTTATAATGGATCAGAATAATTTTTATCTCAATCAATCAAATCTTAGTAGTCCAAGGGGGGGGGGGCACGATAACATGTTCGCATTTATCTCGTATAATAAAAGTCTCTTGTAAACAATTTATGGTATTTAAGCTTCGAATAATGTGGTTTACTACATAACAGAGTATTGTTTATATAACATGAGTAGAAGTGGGAGTTTATCTGCAAGCTGAAAACTGAAAAATGGAAATATCTCGGTTAATATTCAAGATATAGAATACATGTATATAACAATATTTATAGTACTTTTAATTTGCAATAAGATTGGTTCTATAAAACGTTTTGATCCGACGTATAGTAACGGAGATATTTCGAATTTTCGAAAATCCCCTCCTCTAAACCCCGCCTTCCACTGGTCTAATTTCAGCCATTAACGAACTTGATCTGTCTTTTTAGATAAAACGTTTAAATATCGAGTTTCGTAACGATTAAACAAAACTTGCGACCGCTAGAGCAACAGAATAATATTTATATATATATATATATATATATATATATATATATATATAATTTTGAACGGACCTCATTTTCGTCATCTGTGTAGGATCGATGGACATTTGAAGAAACTGTTCGAAAATAGCTGATTTCTCTCAAAGGAAATCTGCTAAAATACAGAAACCAGTTTTTTTTCTTTGCTCTACAATACATAGATTTACAAACGTTCGAAAATACGACTTTCTATTTTGAAAATTCAAAATATCTCCGTTACTATAAGTCGGATCGAAAGAGTGTAAAAAATAAACCTTAAAAATGTATGAATGGATCATATTAAAAATTAAATGTACTATAAATATTACTATATGTTATATACATTTATTGCTATCTTAGATATTAACTGAGATATTGGCATTTTCCAGTTTTCAGTCTTTAGTAAACTCCCACTTCTACTCGTGTTACGTAAACAATACTCTATTATATAATAAACCACTTTATTCGAAGCTTAAATACCAAATATTATTTTCCAGACACTTTTACTATACGAGATAGATGCAAATATATTCGTGTGACCCCCCCCCCCTCCCCCGTCTTAAATTCTTGGACTACTAAAATTTGATTGATTGAGATAAAACTTATTCTGATTCATTATTAATTAGAATATTAGGTTTCCGGTGTCGGAAAGAAAAACTAAAACTGAACGCCGTTGGTAGACCTGTTTGTTTACATTTGAGACGCTTTCCACCGGGAGGGGACAGATTTCTTATTACCGTTTGTATTTGTTCACCTAATAATCACGGCGGTGTTGTGCTAGCAGCACGTAGGTTTATCTATTATTAAAATTCACGTGGGAATCTGCATAGTTTACGCAGCCCCTGTGTGGACTTTTTAGCAGATGTCCCTCCAGGGAAATCAGCTATTGAGGTTGTACTCATGACGGAATTTTCAGAAAATTTTCTTCAATGTCCATCGATCCTCCCAAGGAGATGACGAAAATGAGGTCCGTTCAAAATTATATATATACATTTGTCTGTTAACACTCTAGTGGTCGCAATTTTTGTTTGATCGTTACCAAACTCGATATTTAGTCGTTTTACGTAAAAAGAAAGATCAAGTTCGTTAACGGCTGAAATCGGACCAGTGGGAGAGGGGGGTTTAGAGGGGAGGATTATCCGATATATAGATATTATTATATATCTATATTATTATATATCTCGGTTACCATACGTCGGATCAAAACATTGTATAGAACCAATCTCATTGCAAATTGAATTTACTATAAATACTGTTCTATACATTTATTCTCTATCTTGAATATTAACCGAGATATTTGCATTTTTATTAAATGTGGGCGGATAACGGATGAGTGAGTTTCCCGTCAAAAGCTAGTTCGGCCGTTTCCTTAACTGCTTGACTATAGTGAAATTTCTCTATTGAAAAACTTCACGTGGGAAATCTGCTTAGTTTACGCAGCCCCTGCGTGACGAACTTTTACATAGAAATAGTGAATATTTGGTGAGATGGGAGCATAAGTGTGTTATACCAACAGGTGGGAAATCTGCTCCTGAGAGACGACGGACTTTAGGTTTATATTGTGTATGATTTGGTCGATGATAAATCCATGTTAGTAGTTGTAATAGCGGTTTCGAGAGTAATTTTAATAGCCGTAAATATTTTAAGAGCTGTGTTTGTCGTCATATTGGTTAGTTTGTATTCTGTCGTTTGTACAATAGCAATTTTTCAGCTTGATTATAAGAACAGAGTCTCCTTGTCTAAATATTTGTGGTCAATAAATTCATTTTGTTTATATATAACAATGGCGTCATTGCTTATCATTACGGCCGGCTGTATATAATTCACATTCTGTTGTTTGTTATATGTGTGTCCAATTTGATTTGTTGACAGGCTCACAATGCCTTTCGGATTGATATCATTACATTCAATAGTTCTTTGTTCTTTGGTTTGGGAAAATTATAATGGGTATAGTTTTAGCAAGCAAACGTGCTCCTTCGACGAATGCAGTTCGTTATTAAAGAAATATAAAAAACTAATTGTATATAGAATGAACTTTTCAGTCCTAGAACGTTATTTAATTTTATTAATTTCAAAATTTTAATTTCCGGACGCCAAATTTAATTTAGTAAAGATTCATGAGAATGGTTCCATTGAAGTGAGAAACCTATTGTAAATGCATTAAGAGTATGAATATTTTCCATATGCGCAATTTTAGCAGATTTAAGGGAAATCATTATCTCCCTTATAAGGGAGGTAAGGGTACCCGAAATTTCAAAAATTCTGAAACTCTCCGCCCAAGTAGAGTAGTTCATCCGTAACAGAAAACTATTAGCAGATTTCCCTTAAGGGAAATCACCTATTGAGGTCGTACTTATAACGGAATTTTCGAAATTTTTCTTCAAATGTCCATCGATCCTACCTAGTAGATGACGAAAGTGAGGTCCGTTCAAAATATATATATATATATATATATACAGAGAGAGAGAGAGAGAGAGAGAGAGAGAGAGAGAGAGAGAGAGAGAGAGAGAGAGAGAGAGAGATTTTCGAAAATTCCAAAGATCTCCGTTATACTATACGTCGGGCCCAAAAATTGTATAGAATCAATCTTATTGCAAATTAAATTTACTATAAATATTATATACATTTATTCTCTATCTTGAATATTAACCGAGATATTTGCATGTTTATTAAATCTGGGCGGATAACAGATGAATGTGAGTTTCCCGCCAAAAGCTAGATCGGCTAGGCTAACAGCTCTATGTGTGAGTATGTGAGTATCAATATGAACGGACGCCATTTTCTTGATCTCCTAAGTAGAATCAAAGGACATTTAAGGACTTATATTCTAAAATCGCCACATGAGCACTACCTCAGTTGCCCTTTAATATAAATTTCACAAGAAATTCTCTTTTAAAAAGCATATGTTCAAAATGCTCGACCGTAATGGGCTTAGGCTCCAGGTCCAACAGACCGACCACCCAGGCCAACAAACCCAGCGGGGGACTGGAACCACAGAAGTTCCTACTGTAATTGGTATTAACGCGTCTGCAGCTAAGAACGTATTATCAGCATCACAGTGCTAAAAGTCCGTCACGCAGGGGCTGCGTAAACTAAGCAGATTTCCCACGTGAAGTTTTACAATAGAGAAATCTGCCTAATAACAACTGTACTAGTAAGAAACCTCTAAACCTAAAAAACATTATTTAGGGCGTAATAACCCAGTAGTTTCTAGCCCCAAAAAACAGTTAACCTAACCTCTAAACCTATTCGCGAGGGACGATAGTTATAGAAACGGCCGCCAGAGCTCTCGTCGGAAACACCGAACATAGCCTAGGTGACCACACGCAGAATACAAATGCAAATATCTCGGTTAATATTCAAGATAGAGAATTAATGTATAGAACAATATTTATAGTAAATTTAATTTGCAATAAGATTGGTTCTATACAATCTTTTGATCCGACGTATAGTAACGGAGATATTTCGAATTTTCGAAAATCCTCCCCTCTAAACCCCCCCTCCAACTGGTCCGATTTCAGCCGTTAACGAACTTGATCTTTCTTTTTACATAAAACGCTTAAATATGAAGTTTGGTAAGGATCAAACAAAAATTGCGACCGCTAGAGCGGTAACAGACAAATATATAGATAGATATATAAATATATATATATATATATATATATATATAGATATATATATATACAGTTTTGAACGGACCTCATTTTCGTCATCTACTAGGTAGGATCGATGGACTTTTGAAGAAAAATGTCGAAAATTCCGTCATGAGTACAACCTCAATAGCTGATTTCCCTTAAGGGAAATCTGCTAAAAGTCTACCAATTCTCCCTACGAGTTGATACCATACGTCGGATCAAAACATTGTATAGAACCAATCTCACTGCAAATTGAATTTACTATAAATACTGTTCTATACATTTATTCTCTATCTTGAATATTAACCGTGATATTTGCATTTTTATTAAATGTGGGCGGATAACGGACGAGTCAGTTTCCCGCCAAATGCTAGTTCGGCCGTTTCCGTAACTGTTCGGCTCTCGTATGGAGATTTTTCTATTATATACTCTATTACTGAAGAAGGACTGTCGTTCCAGCTCCCCCGCTGGGTTTGGGTCAGCAGGCACCCATAGCCTAGACCCATTACGATGGAGGATTTTGAACAGTCAACATATTCTTTTTAGAAGTTTTTCTTACAACACTAGTATAAATAAAGTCCTATATTATAAAAAGTCCTTCTTGCAGGGGCTGCGAAAACTAAGCAGATTTGTGAAGTTTAGTAATCGATAAATCTACATACTGCTAACACAACACCACCGTGAATAAATACAAACGGAACTAAGAAATGTTTCAGTCAATTTCAATAACCTGCCGACAGGAAGCGTTTGAAATGTAAACAAACAGATCGGCCAGCCTTACACCGGAAAGAAAAACAATTACTGAAATATATCAGAATATAACATATTAATTTTACCGAGAACTATTTACTATATCTAGTACTGTAATTAATAATGAGTCAGAATAATTGTTCTCTCAATCAATCAAAGTTTAGTAATCCAAGACCAGTAATATCAGAATATAACATATTAATTTTAATGAAGACCATTTACTATATCTAGTACTGTAATTAATAATGAGTCAGAGAAATTGATATCTCAATCAATCAAAATTTAAAAATCCAAGACCTTAAGACGGGGGGTGGGCGATACCAGGACATATTTGCATGTATCTCGTATAATAAAGGTCTCTTGAATAACATATTTGGTATTTTAGCTTTGTATAATGTGGTTTATTATATAATAGAGTATTGTTTATGTAACAGGAGTAGAAGTGGGGGTTTGCTGAACGTTAAAAACAGAAAAATGCAAATATCTCGGTTAATATTCAAGATAGCGAATAAATGCAAATAACAATAATTATAGTACATGTATGTTTCCATAAGATTGGTTCTATAAACCTCTTTGATCCGACGTATAGTAACGGAGGTATTTCGAATTTTCAAAAATCCTCCCCTCCCACTGGTCCGATTTCATCCGTTAACGAACTTGATCTTTCGTTTTACATAAAACGACTAAATATCGAGTTTGGTAACGATTAAACAATAATTGCGACCGTTAGAGAGGTAACAGACAAAAGTATAGATAGGTAGATTGATATATATATATATATATATATATATATATATATATATATATATACACACACACCCACACACACACACACACACACACACACACACACACACACACATATACAGTTTTGAACGGACCTCATTTTCGTCATCTCCAAGGTAGGATCTATGGACATTTGAAGAAAAATTTCGAAAATCGCGTCATGAGTACGACCTCAATATCTGATTTCCCTTAAGGGAAATCTGCTAAAAGAAGAGAAAAAAAAAAACAAGTTTGTTCTGTACTGAAATTGGACCAGGAGAAATTGGGGAATAGAGGGAGGACGAAAATCCAAAATATCTTCGTTGTTCCCTCAAAAAATATTATTGAGCCCATATAATTGCAAACTTAATTTTCCACGACTGTTATTCTATGCTTTTTTTCTCTTACTCTCATATTATGTGCAATATATGCAATTTGTTAGTTTATAGACTTCAATAAACCCCCACAACTATTCATATTACACCAATATATCATGAACAGCGTTAGTTATTTCACGACAATTGTTTTCGGCGAACAAGAAGGAGGGAGGTATTACGTAGAAAAATGTCCTCATCATTAATGTCAAATAATGTTACAAAACTAATCTCGTTGTAAATTTAATTTTTCTTTTTAACTTAACGGAGAATATTAACGGAGATATTTGCATTTTTTAGTTTCCAGTCCCCTCAAAAGGTTGCAGGTACGCCATGAAACACGTGGAGAAATTGTGAATAAAGTTTGGGGAATGAAAGTTTTTATTATGAGTAGTATTTTATGAGAGTTTTTATTGGTGACTCTTGCCATAAAATTATGAAGAATAAAGAAATAGAATTATATTTTTATCTAGAAATATAACACATAATATATTAATATACTTCAAATTCCCAATCACAAACATAATTTTTTTTTAGGGGGGGGGGGGAAGTATATCATTTTCAGGGGGAAAAACTCATTAACGCACTGCCCGATTGTATTAAATCTATAATAATGAATTCTTTGTTTAAAAATAAATGAAAGAACTTTCATGGCTGAAGGAGGTTTTATACGGAAGATGAATACTACCAAAAATGGTTAAACTCGAATATATTTGTCATAAAAATGATAATGAATATTGTCTTTTTGAGGTAACCTCTCATCATTTATATACCAAATCATTCTTTAAAAATTGTAAGGCTGAAAATAAAGCATGTCAATACATTTAAAATGTGGTATGTATTTAGTGTCTGATTAGAATTTTTAACTAGAGAATAACAGGGAATATTATATAGCATTGTAACACTTTGTAACTCACAAGACAAATCAGGTTATAAAATCATACCAAAAAAAAAAAAATCCGTCACGCAGGGGCTGCGTAAACTAAGCAAATTTCCCACGTAAAGGTATACAATAGAGAAATCACCATACGAGTGCCGAAAAGTTACGGTAACGGCCGAACTAGCTTTTGGCGGGAAACTCTTCTCATACGTTATCGGCCCAAATATAATAAAAATGCAAATATCTCTGTTAATATTCAAGATAAACAATAAATGTATATAACAATATTTATTGTAAATTTAATTTGAAATATGATTGATTCTATACAATTTCTCGATCCGACGTATAGTAACGGAGATATTTCGAATTTTCGAAAATCCCCCCTCTACTCTAAACCCCCCTCCCACGGACCCGATTTCAGCCATTAACGAACTTGATCTGTATTTTTGCATAAAACGTTTAAATATCGAGTTTGGTAACGATCAAACAAAAATTGCGACCACTAGAGCGATAACAGACAAATATATATATATATATATATATATATATATATATATATATATATATATATATATATAATTTTGAACGGACCTCATTTTCGTCATCTCCTGGGTAGGATCGATGGACATTTGAAGAAAATTTTCGAAAATCGCGTCATGAGTACGAGCTCAATATTATATATGTTATATACCAAAATATTACTAATATTAAGTAAACAGCTGGTATTAGTTCTTAGATGTGATGAAGACATTAAACAAATTAATTTATTATATATAATGGCTAAATTGAAACGTTTGAAAAATATATTTATTGAATTTGAGATATTTTTACAACGATTAAATAAGTTTGCTGGGGCTTAGGGTGGCCGTGCGAGTTAAGGAGTTGGTCTCAATCTCGCGTAGTAGAACTAGTGGCGGGTTCGATTCCCGCCCTGGGCAGTAGAAATTTTTTTAGTGACGGACTCCTTAGGCCCACCCTGGCTAGAAAAGATGGTAACGTGTAGATAACACGTCCCAATTAGCCATCGTAACTTAAAGTGGACGTAAATAATAATAAACAAACAAAACAAATAAGTTTCCTATTTAATAGTATATAAAATAATAACTGACCCAGCCTTGGTTATTTTATTAAAACAAACTAAAAATATTTGACGTATCCTGTAATGTTTTTTAACATTTAATGGAAATAAATACATTTCATTTTATTAAGATTGATGAAAACAAATGGAAACAATTTACTTTCTGCTGAATAAATTCATATTTTAAATGGGTAGCCATAGCGGTGAGTTTGATGTTTATCAACATCCATACAATGGGCTTTGTCATACAGCAAAATCCAATCCGGCCCGCGATATATGCAGACGTGTACACTATCGGTGGTCTACAAAGATGATTGGCTTCCTTTCATCGAGGCTAATAGTCCTAGAGTAATGTGTCAATTAGCATCTTAACAATATATTTGGCTCTGGAGGACAATTGCTTCTGGGGATGAGGTGCTTAGACGGAAAGGTGTGAGCATTAAACCCCAGCAAGAGGAATGGTCACGTGTGTGGGCGAGGGGCGTATTAAGAGAATATTCCGCCGAGTAGCGAATTGAAGCTGATGGCACATACAATAAGTGCCTCGGCACAATAGTTATCCGGGATGGATGAATGCAAGGACCTTGAAGCCGTCTGGGCAACATCAATAGAATTCCTTTTGCCAATTGACTACCAAATGTCTCCTTATTCTTAAGTGAGAAATCTGTCTGGCAAGCTCGTGAAACCAGTATACCTCCCGCAAAAATCTATGTCTCCAAAACATTAACTTGACGACAACCCACAGTAGAGACGTAAGGTGGATCGTGTGTAAAACTTAAATTCTGTCACGCATAGGCTGAGCAAAAAAAAGAAGCAGATTTCCCAAGTGTTAAAACTTCAACTCATTATCTCCCTTATAAGGGAGGTAAGGGATCCCGAAATTTCAAAAATTCTGAAACTCTCCGCCCAAGTAGAGTAGTTCATCCGTAACAGAAAACTATTCTTTTTTCATGCGGATCTACGATTTGAAGGGATAAAATCACCTCTACACAAAAATCAGTTTTTTATATTTCTAAGTGAATATTGTTAAAATGGAAATAAATATTTAACAAAGATTCAAATGATACTTTTATGGTTTTAGCAGATTTCCCTTAAGGGAAATCAGCTATTGAGGTCGTACTCATGACGCGATTTTCGAAAAATTTCTTCAAATGTCCATCGATCCTAACCAGGAGATGACGAAAATGAGGTCCGTTCAAAATTATATATATATATATATATATATATATATATATATATATATGTGTGTGTGTGTGTGTGTGTGTGTGTGTGTGTGTGTGTGTCTGTTAGCGCTCTAGCAATCGCAAGTATTTTTTGATCGTTACGAAACTCGATATTTAACCGTTTTATGTAAAAAGACATATCAAGTTCGTTAATGGCTGAAATCGGACCAGTGGGAGGGGGGGGGTGTAGAGGGGGGGATTTTCGAAAATTCGAAATATCTCCGTTACGACGTATAGGATCGAAATATTATATAGAATCCATCTTATTGCAAATTAAATTTACTATAAATATTGTTATATACATTTATTCTCTATCTTGAATATTAACCGAGATATTTGCATTTTTATGAAGTCTGTGGGACATGTGGTCGGGTATAGTTCGGATTAGGTCGGCCATTTCCGTCATTGATCGGCTCAGGTGGAAGCTTCTTCTAACCTTACCTGTCGTTTCTAACCTTACCTTACCTTCTTTACTTTGCTTACTCGCATAATAATGGAGGTATTTTGAATTTTCAAAAATTCCCTCCCTCTAAACCATCCCTCCCTCTGGTCCGATTTCAGCCATTAACGAACTTGATCTGTCTTTTTACATAAAACATTGAACATTTTGTCTACAGGCGTTTCTGCAAACAAGATATTGTCGCCAGTCCAGCCTGTAAAGTCCTCAATATTGGGTTGGACGTGAACCCCCCCGCTGGGGACAGTTCAAGACACATGTGCCCTAGGTACCTGTGTCTAGGCCTGTAGCCCAACCGCCTTGCTTCTAAGAAAATCCAATTAAAAGATGAAGTGGACAAACGACGCGAGCCCTAAACAGCACAAAACTGACAAAAAGGTTTTGTTTAAGGTCAGGTCAACTTTACGAATCCTTGCCTTCCTCCCCTGCTTAGAAGAGTTGGAGGAGTAGCATTCATTTAGAAAAGTCCGTCACGCAGGGGCTGCGTAAACTAAGCAGATTTCCCACGTGAAGTTTTACAATATAGAAATCTGCATACTGGTAACACAATACCACCGTGATTAGATAATGAGAAATCTTTCAGTTAATTAAAATAAATACCCAACTGAAACGGCTTCTGAATTGTAAGAATAATTTATATTTTAATAACTCAAATTTTAGTAGTCCAAGAACTAAAGAAGGGGAGCGGATGAACAGAACGTATTTGCATAAATCTCACAATGTAAGGAAAGTAAACTCACTTCGTCCGTTATGCACCCACATTTGATAAAAACGAAAATATCTGGGTTAATATTCAAGATAGAGAATAAATGTATATAACAATATTTATAGTAAATTTAATTTGCAATAAAATGGATTCTATATAATATTTCGATCCGACGTATAGTAACGGAGATATTTCGAATTTTCGAAAATCCCCCCCTCCCACTGGTCCGATTTCAGCTATTGCATAACAACCCAATTTTGAAATAGCCGATAAAAATAATTAAATCGACTTTTTCCATTGAATTTTGGGCTTATGTGAAAGTTTAACGTGAATTCAAACATCATTCAAACTACAATATTTCTGTTTTTACAATACACGAGAAGTTTAAAGAGTTTTGATACAATAAATCCAATTGCTCCTACAGTGTATTTGGCCCGTGGCGCAGAGGTTTCAACTGGAAATAAATAACTATATCTTTGTATATATATAAATATATATAGTAATTCTACTCTACGTGTGTATGTCACTGAACTCCTCCTAAACGGCTGTATTCACTTTTGTCGTATAAGAAACTATAAACGAGATAAACACTAAAAAATTAAAGCGGGAGTCAACTATTTTATTGGGCACTAACGATTGAACCGAACTTAACAAAACTCTATATGTAAGTTAGCATTAATTATTCCATGGTTATAAGCTCTAGTAATGTTTTAGGTTCGAACGGGAGTGAGGGTTATAAGGGACGCCTGAATAAAAAATTTGCGATTTCATTTTTTATTTGTTTTTAGGCAAACGTGCACATAACAAAAGTTGTTTTTTGTGTTATTAAAAGTAGCTTTTGTTTTAAACATAATATTATTAAATTTAATATCCTAATCGCTTGAAATATCATGCATGACAACGTCTGTCGGGTTCCCTAATATATATATACCCGTGTTAGTAATGTGTATGAATGATGTAAAACAAAAACCGTGCACTCGTTTGCACCTAAACGCATAGAGGATAAGTACAATTTCTATACACCTAGCCAGAGACCAGCCGTTTTAGCAGATTTTCCTTAAGGGAAATCAGCTATTGAGGTCGTACTCATGACGCGATTTTCGAAAAATTTCTTCAAATGCCCATCGGTCCTACACAGGAGATGACGAAAATGAGGTCCGTTCAAAGTTTATATATATATATATATGTCTGTTAACGCTCTAGCGGTCGCAATTTTTGTTTTGATTGTTACGAAACTCGATATTTAACCGTTTTATGTAAAAAGACAGATCAAGTTCGTTAATGGCTGAAATCGGACCAGAGGGAGGGGGGGGTTTAGAGGGGGGGATTTTCGAAAATTCAAAATATCTCCGTTATTATGCATCGGATCGAAAAATTGTATAGAACCAATCTTATTGCAAATTAAATTTACTATAAATTATGTTATATATATATATATATATATATATATATATATATATATATATATTCTCTATCTTGAATATTAACCGAGATATTTGCATTTTTTAGTTTTCAGCAAACCGCCACTTCTACGAATGTTACGTAAACAATACTTTGTTACATAATAAATCACATTATTGGAAGTTTAAATACCAAAAATTGTATTCAAGAGACCTTTATTATACGAGATACATGCAAATATGCCCTAATGACCTCCCCCCATCTTAAAGTTTTGGACTACTAAAATTTTATTGATTGAGATAACAATTATTCGGACTCATTATAAATTACACTAGTAGATATAGTAAATAGTTCTCAATAAAATGATGAATGTGTTATATTCAGATATATTTCAGTAATTGTTTTTCTTTCCGGTCTGAGGCAGGCCGACCCGTTTGTTTACATTTCTAACCTAACGCTTCCTGTCGGCAGGTTATTGAAATTGGATGAAACATTTATTTCCGTTTGTATTTATTCACGGTGTTGTTGTGTTAGCAGTATGCATATTTATCTATCTATCTATTTATTACTAAACTTCACGAGGGAAATCTGCTTAGTTAACGCAGCCCCTGCGTGACGGGCTTTTATTAATAAAATATGCCCTGGAAGTCGATGAAAACACCCGAGGGCTTTGAGCGAGAGGGTTTACAAGCTTTTTAGTACTTCTTAATCAGGTTTATGGCCTGTAAACAGGCACTCAAGCCCTGGAGATGGCTCACTCCCTATTTATTAGTTTCTAAACTCAACAGTTTATATAAAACACGGAGAGAATTGCGACACTTAGCTCATATCATGTACTGTATAGATTGACGGAGGGCGTGCATTTCTCGAGTCACAGCGATTGTGACTATTCTCTCCGTATAAATAAGTCGTGTAAAATATGCTTATTAATCGCAATATTTATTCCTATTCATTGTAGCTATCTGGGGTCTCGGGAGCTTATTATTACAGGCACAAGTATATAGAGAGGTATTCAATTAATTCACCGTTTATAAGAATGAAATCACACTTTATGAATAAGAAATTGTGTTGTTTAATTTTCCATTTTGCTACGTTAATATTATGTGAGATTCTCAGTTTGCGACGGAGAAATCTTGAATGCTTCTAGAGCAAATTCTATTGACGATAGAACTAATTTGCCTTCGTCCAGCCACTGATAAACAACCATATCAATTATCTCTATAAAAAAAGTCCGTCACGCAGGGGCTGCGTAAACTAAGCAGATTTCCCACGTGAAGTTTTACAATAGAGAAATTTCACGAGAGCCGAACAGTTACGGAAACGGCCGAACTAGCTTTTGGCGGAAACTCACGACTAGAACCGAAGTTAGCCGATCTCATCTCGTCCGTTACGAATTACCATTTGGTGGGAAAGTCACTCGTCCGTTAGCCGCCCAGATTTAATAAAAATGACAATATCTCGGTTAATATTCAAGATAGAGAATAAATGTATAGAACAATATTTATAGTAATGTTAATTTACAATAAGATTGGTCCTATACAATGTTTTGATCCGACGTATAGTAACGGGAGATATCTCCAATTTTCGAAAAAACCCCTTCTAAACCCCCCCCCCTCCCACTGGTCAGATTTCAGCCGTTAACGAACTTCATCTGTCTTTTTGCATAAAACGTTTAAATATCGAGTTTGGTAACGATCAAACAAAAATTGTGACCGCTAGAGCGGTAACAGAAAAATATATATATATATATATATATATATATATATATATATATATAGTTTTGAACGGACCTCATTTTCGTCATCTACGAGATAGGATCGATGGACATTTGAAGAAAAATTTCGAAAATTCCGTGTACAACCTCAATAGCTGATTTCCCTTAAGGGAAATCTGCTAAAAAGTGCGTCACGCAGGGGCTGCGTAAACTAAGCAGATTTCCCAGGTAAAGTTATACAATAGAGAAATCTCCATACGAGTGCCGATCAGTTATGGAAACTGCCAAACTAGCTTTTGGCGGGAACCACAACTCGTCCGTTACACTTAATAAAAATGCAAATATCTCGGCTAATATTCAAGATAGAGAATAAATGTATAAAACAATATTTATAGTAAATTTAATTTTCAATAAGATTGTTTCAATACACATTTTTGATCCGACGTATAGTAACGGAGATATTTCGAATTTTCGAAAATCCCCCCTCTAAACCCCCTCCCACAGGTCCGATTTCAGCGGGTAACGAACTTGGTCTTTCTTTTTACATAAAACGATTAAATTTCGAGTTTGGTAACGATCAAACAAAAATTGCGACCGCTAGAGCGTTAACAGACAAATATATATATATATATATATATATATATATATATATATATATAATTTTGAACGGATCTCATTTTCGTGATCTCCTGGGTAGGATCGATGGACATTTGAAGAAATGTTTCGAAAATCGCGTCATGAGTACGACCTCAATAGCTGATTTGCCTTAAGGGAATCTGCTAAAAGAGGCAATAACTCAAATAGATTGAATCTTGAACACATTCAACTTGATTATCAAAGCAGAGATGATCATAAATTATAACGTATGTATTTCAGCATGTTATCTCTTTACATTATATTCTCCCATTAACCAAATTTAGAGACATATTATATATTAGTGTTCGAGGAAGAAATAATTAAACTTGATGTCAGAATTGATTATGTTTACATTTGTGAGTGCTTAGAAAAAACGTATAGCTCACTAGAGAGTTATAAATTCTTCCTATCAAACAAGCTCAAGAAATTCTAGATAAAGAACCCTATCCACTATTCAGCTTAATAATACGTGGCCTTCAAGTAATATTATGACAAAAGAATGAGGAAGAATTAATTTATGCAATTCATATAAAAATGTTGTTCTGAAATGACCTTCAATAATGCGATTGTATGAAGGTGAATTTACGCCATTCATATAAAATAAATAATGTTACAATAGAGTCCTCAAAAAGACTATTCTATTTGAAGGGAATTCATATGAAAATTAAAAAAGTCCGTCACGCAGGGGCTGCGTAAACTTAGATTTCCCATGTAAAGTTATACAATAGAGAAATCTCCATACGAGTGCCGATCAGTTATGGGAACTGCCGAACTATC
Source organism: Riptortus pedestris (assembly GCA_019009955.1). Taxonomy (NCBI): domain Eukaryota; kingdom Metazoa; phylum Arthropoda; class Insecta; order Hemiptera; family Alydidae; genus Riptortus; species Riptortus pedestris. Next base: position 85,394,279 of record CM032233.1, read on the forward strand.
TTTTGGCGGGAACCATAGCTCGTCCGTTGCACTTAATAAAAATGCAAATATCTCGGTTAATATTCAAGATAGAGAATAAATGTATATAACAATATTTATAGTAAATTTAATTTGCAATTTATTGACGTATAGTAACGGAGATATTTCGAATTTTCAAAATTTCCCCTCTAAACGCCCCCCTCCCACTGGTCCGATTTCATCCGTTAACGAACTTAATCTTCCTTTTTACATCAAACGATTAAATACCGAGTTTGGTGGCGATTAAACAAAAATTGCGACCGCTAGAGTGTTAACAGACATATATATATAGTTTTGAACGGACCTCATTTTCGTCATCTCCTGGATAGCATCGGTGGACATTTGAAGAAATGTTTCGAAAATCGCGTCATGAGTACAACCTCAATAGGTGATTTCCCTTAAAGGAAATCTGCTAAAAGAACAAAAAAAGAAAAACAATACATTCTCAAGAAGTCGGAAATTAATCGGCAAGCAAACCTCAAAAATTCGATAAGAAAATTAGGATCTCTTGGAAAATTTACAAAAAATTCCGAATTTTTTCAAATGTCCTCGGAAAAATGTAACTTTGTTTTTTTTTTTTTATTCTCAACTTAGAAAAGATTTAAACTGTATGACTTATGAGTAATTAACTTGATATTCTTTCATTGCGATGAAATATCCACTATTTACGTTCACTAAATGCCTATCAACTTGTATGTTTTAGCAGATTTCCCTTAAGGGAAATCAGCTATTGAGGTCGTACTCATGACGCGATTTTCGAAACATTTCTCCAAATGTTCATCGATCCTACCCAGGAGATGACGAAAAAGTCCGTCACACAGGGGCTGCGTAAACTAAGCAGATTTCCCACGTGAAGTTTTACAATAGAGAAATCCGCCTAATGACAGCTGTAGTAGGAAGGGATCTCAAAACCTATTCACGAGGTACGAACAGTTACGGAAACGGCCGCCCTAGCTCTCGGCGGAGAGTCCGGAACATGGCGGGGTTCCGTCGACCATACATACAATACAAATGCAAATATCTCGGTTAATATTCAAGATACAGAATAAATGTATATAACAATATTTAGAGTAAATTTAATTTACAATAAGATTGATTCTATACAATGTTTCGATCCGACGCATAATAACGGAGATATTTTGAATTTTCAAAAATCCCCCCCTCTAAACCCCCCCTCCCACTGGTCCGATTTCAGCCATTAACGAACTTGATCTCTCTTTTTACGTAAATCGCTTAAATATGAAGTTTGGTAACGATCAAACAAAAATTGCGACCGCTAGAGCGTTAACAGATATATATATATATATATATATATATATATATATATATATATATAATTTTGAACGGACCTCATTTTCGTCATCTCCTGGGTAGGATCGATGGACATTTGAAGAAAGTTTTCGAAAATCGCGTCATGAGTACGACCTCAATAGCTGATTTCCCTAAGGGGAAATCTGCTAAAAATGAGGTCCGTTCAAAAATATGTATATATGTGTCTGTTAACACTCTAGTGGTCGCAATTTTTGTTTAATCGTCTTCAAACTCGGAATTTAACCGTTTTATGTAAAAAGGAAGATCAAGTTCGTTAACGGCTGAAATAGGACCAGAGGGGGGATTTTCGAAATATCTCCGTTACTATACGTCGGATCGAAATATTGTATAGAACCAATCTTATTGCAAAATAAATTTACTATAAATATTGTTATATACATTTATTCTCTATCTTGAATATTAACCGAGATATTTGCATTTTTATGAAGTGTAACGGACGAGCTATGGTTCCCGCCGAAAGCTAGCTCGGCCGTTTCCCTGATCGGCACTCGTATGAAGATTTCTCTATTGTATAACTTTACGTGGGAAATCGGCTTAGTTTACGCAGCCCTTCGAGACGAACTTTCTTTGTTTAATCGTCACCCAACTCGGTATTTAATCGTTTTATGTAAAAAGAAAGATCAAGTTCGATAACGGCTGAAATCGGACTAGTGGGAGGGGGGTTTATGGGGGGGCATTGTGGGGGAATTCAAAATATCTCCGTTACTATACGTCGGAACGAGAAATTTTATAGAACCAATCTTATTGAAAATTAAATTTTCTATAAATATTGGTTTTACTTTCCGGTTTAGAATTCAGGTTGGCTGCCCTGTTTCATTACAATTCAGACGCTTTCCGTTGTAGAGTTATTTACTTAAACTGATCGATTTCCCATTACCGTTTGTATTTATTCACCTAATCGTGGTGGTATTACCAGTAAGTATATTTATCTATTGTAAACCTTCGCGTGGGAAATCTGCTTAGTTTACGCCGTCCCTGCGTGGCGGACTTTTCTAGCCAGGGTGGGCCTAAGGAGTTTATTTAATGAGTCAGACACTAAATAATTTTCTACTGCCCGGGGCGGGAATCTAACCCGCCACTCTAGGTCTACCACGAGAAATTAAGACAAACGCCTTAACTCGCACGGCCAATCTGAGTCCCCATATCATAGTCTATGTGAAAAAAAAGTCCGTCACGCAGGGGCTGCGTAAACTAAGTAGATTTCCCATGTGAAGTTATACAATGGAGAAATCTCCACACGAGAGCCGAACAGTTACGGCAAAGGGCCGAACTAGCTTGTGGCGGGAAATTCCGTCGTATGATATGGACCCAAATTTAATAAAAATGCCAATATTGCTGTTAATATTCAAGATAGCGAATAAATGTATAGAACAATATTTATAGTAAATTTAATTTACAATAAGATTGGTTCTATACACTTTTGTGATCCGACGTATGGTAACGGAGATATTTCGGAAATCCCCCCTCTAAACCCCCCCTCCCACTCGTCCGATTTCAGTCATTAAAGAACTTGATTTGTCTTCTTTATATATATATATATATAATTTTGAACGGACCTCATTTTCGTCATCTGGGTAGGATCGATGGACATTTGAAGAAAATTTTCGAAAATCGCGTCATGCGTACGACCTCAATAACTGATTTCCCCTAAGGGAAATCTGCTAAAAAAAACGTTGCCCTATTTTACAAGAATATAATATCATAAACACTTTTTTACTTTTTCATGGAGAAAAAACTTCCGACAGGGACCGCGTAAACTAAACAGATTTTCCTTGTGGTGGTATAATATACTTGAAACCTTATCTTTTCACATATTCTCATTTCTATGTAAAAGACAAATGGAAGAAGTTAACCGGGTGTTTTTACTTAACCTTCAGTCACCTGCTAACCCTTCTACAGGTTTCAGCCCTACCTGGCTAGGGCTGAGTACGTTGTTACCTTTTCCGTGAAAACAGATTGCACAAGAGGTGTGCTCCCCTAAGTTATTCAAGGAAGGAACACTCCTCCTTATGCTCCCCGTTTAGATTTTTTTTTTTTTTTTAATTACTTCTTGTTAGGTCCTTTCTAGACTAAGTTGGAAAGTTACTGTAACCCGCCCGCAGTGCGTGCAGCGAGATGTCGTGTAACACTTTTCAGAATCGGCATTATCAAAACGTCCGTCACGCAGGGGCTGCGAAAACTAAGCCAAATTCCCTCGAAATGTTTAACAATAGATAAATCTAGATTCCAGTAACACAACGCCACCGCGAATTTTAAGTGAATAAATAGAAACGATAATAAAAAACCTCCAGATGGGAAGCAACCGAAACGTAAACGGTGTGCCGACTTCCCACAGGAAAAAAAAACAATTACTGAAATATATCAGAATATAACATATTAATTTTATTGAATACTATTTTCTATATCTAGTACTGTAATTTTTAATGGATCAGAGTAATTTCTATCTTAATCAATCAAATTTTAATTGTCCAAGAACTTAAGAAGGGGGGGGGGTGTCACCATAACGTATTTGCATTTATCTCGAATAATAAAGGTCTCTTGAAAACAATTTATGTTAATTAAGCTACGAATATGTGTTTTTATAATAGAGTATAGTACATGAGTAGGAATGGGGGTTTGCTGAATGTTGAAAAGTGCAATGTCTCGGTTAATATTACAGATAGAGAATAAATGTATATAACAATATTTATAGTACATTTAATTTGCAATAAGATTGGTTCTACACAATTTTTCGATCCGACGTATAGTAACGGAGATATTTCCAATTTTCGAAAATCCTCCCCTCTAAACCACCCCTAAGTTGGGTTAGTAGTAATATACATACCAAGTTTCATAAAATTCGGTTCAGCCGTTTATGCGTGAAAAGGCAAACAAGCAAACAAACAAATAAACAAACAAAAACACACGAAAGAAACAAAATGCAGTTATGGTGTCTATGACATGTGAAACGAAAAGTTATAATGAAAATTTTCGAAAAAAATCAATGTACAGACAGAGGTTACAATTTTATATATACATATATATATATATATATATATATATATATATATATATATATATATACGTATGTGTGTAATTTTGAACAAACCTCATTTTCGTCATCTCCTGGTATGATCGATGAACATTTCAGGAAAGTTTTCAAAAATCGCGTCATGAATACGACCGCAATAGCTGATTCCCCTTAAGGTAAATTTGCTAAAATAGGTGAAGGACGGCACAGGTTTGCAAATAGCCTGAGCTGTGATGAGCTATAATAGGTTTTTGTTTTTGATCTACATGTTGAGATTTGATGACATCGAAAGAAGGCTGGAATTCTGGGCTATGGACAAGCTGGCAGCCATTCGGAGTATTTTTGATCAGCGTGAGGATAATTGCCCGAAGTTATATGAGTGCAGTGAATCATTTCAATAGATGAAATGCTGATACCTTTCATGGGGCGGTGTTCATGGATTCAGTACATGCCATCTAAGCCGGCCAAATACGGACTGAAAGTATTCCCTCTTTGTGGTGCGAAAACGTTTTATACATTCAAACTCGAAATTTACGTTGGAACCCAACCTGGAGATTATACCAGATCTCGAATAAACCAACCGACATGATGGTAAAGGAATTGGAAAATAAAAATAGGAACCTTACAACTGACAAACAAGTTCACTAGTTACGAATTGGCAAACAAATTACTGAAAAGGAGGCGAAAGAACCTACTACTGCTATGTACTTACGCAAGAAGTAGAAATTCCCTTAAAGGAAATCTGCTAATATTTGTCTGTGGCGGCTCTAGCGGTCGTAATTTATGTTTGATCGTTACCAAACTCGATATTCACTCTTTTTATGCAAAGTGAAAGATCAAGTCCGTTAACGATTGAAATCGGACAGGTGGGAGGGGGGGGGGGGTTTAGAGGGGGATTTCGAAAAATCGAAACATCTCCGTAACTATACGTCGGATCGAAACATTGTATAGAGCCAATCTTATTGCAAATTAAATGTACCATAAATATTGTTATATACATTTATTGCCTATCTTGAATATTAACCAAGATAGTTGGATCTTTTTAATTGTCAGCTTTCAGTAACCCCCCACTCCTATTTATGTCATATTAACAATAAGCTCGTGAACCATATTGTTCTAAGTTTAAATACTAAATATTGTTTTCATTGAACTTAACTGTGTGAGATACATTCAAATACGATGTTCGATGACTTCATCATTTAAGATTTTCTTTAGTCGTAAATGTTTATTTTATCTATACCAACCTCAATATTTAGCTGTTTCAGTCAACAGTAAATATCATATTTATTATTGGCTAAAATCGGGCCTGGAATTGGAAGGGTTTAGAGGAGGGATTCAAAATATCTCCGTTGTATTGAATCGCTTCGTGAAATGTTATAGAAACACTCTTGTTAAACTATTAATATTCTACAATAGTTGTTCTATGCATTTTAGCAAATTTCCCTTAAGGGAAATCAGCTATTGAGGTCGTACTAGTGAAGCGATTTTCCCAAACATTTCTTCAAATGTCCATCGATCCTACAGATGACAAAAATGAGGTCCCTTCAAACCTATATATATTTGTCTGTTAACGCTCGAGAGGTCGCAATTTTTGTTTGATCGTTACCAAACTCGATTTTTAAACTTTTTATGTAAAAAGACTGATCAAGTTCGTTAATGGCTTAAATCGGACCAGTGGGAGGGGGCGTTTAGAGGGAGGAACTAAGAAAATTCGAAATATCTCCGTAACTATACGTCGGATCGAAACATTGTATAGAGCCAATCTTATTGCAAATTATATTTACTATAACTATTGTTATATACATATATTCCCTATCTTGAATATTAACCGAGATATTTGCATTTTTAAAAAGTGTAACGGACGAGCTATGGTCGTTTCAATTCGTTTCCACCGAAAGCTAGTTCGGCCGTTTTCGTAACTGTTCGGCACTCGTATAGAGATTTCTCTATTGTATAACTTTACGTGGGAAATCTGCTTAGCTTACGCAGCTCCTGCGTGACAGACCTTTTTCGTAGCCCAAGTATTAAACGAGTTGTTCGTACTTCCCTATTTTCTGCTTTCTGTAACCCCCCCCCCATTCTACTCATCGGATTTTTACATAGGAATAGAGAGTACGTGAGGAGATGAGGTCACAAGTATATTATACCAAAAGGTGAGAAATCTGCTTAGTTTACGCAGCCTCTGCGTGACGAGCTTTTTGGATTAAATGAGTACTCCTTATTTTTGAAAATTTCGAGTTATATAACTTTTAATATATTTATAAAGTCATACATTCTCATTATAATCTAGCATCCACAGCTTGACTTATCCAATTCAGACGGAAAATACGGACACCTAGTTTAAACGCAGTATGTACGTATTTTATGCATTTTTCTGGCATTTTGGCTCGCTACATGCCCAATTCTCTTCCATACTCTTTATTATTATACACTACATCACTATTATCCAATATGTAAAGTACCTGAGTTAGACCAGTGGAGAGAAAGTGTGGAAAGGATTGATCAACTCGGAGGCGTTACGGAGGAGAGCTCTTGCTACTCCTTCCATCCTAATCCTCATCCCCAGAAAAATTCTCCTAGGCCTAAGGAGTGGTAAAGAAAGGGAGTGGAATTCTTTATATAATTAATTATTGCTTTATTTTTCACTCGTGTAACCTACGTATAATAATTTCCATCGAATCCCAAAAATGTTGGGGGCATCAAAATAGTTTATACAATCTAATCTAATTATTCGGAACGGAGAATATACTATTATACATCAGATAAACTTTTCCACATTACAAAAAAGGCCGTCACGCAGGGGTTGCGTAAACTAAGCAGATTTCCCGCTTGAAGTTTAACAATAGATAAATCTACAAACCGGTAACACAACACCACCGCGAATATTAAGTGAATAAATACGAACGGTAATAAGAAACCTCCCAACGGAAAACCTCAGAAATGTAAACACAGTTCTGTCAACTTACCAGAAAGAAAAACAATGATTGTAATATATCTGAATATGACGTATTAATTTGATTGAAAACTATTTACTGTATCTAGAACTGTAATTTATAATGAATCAGAATAATTTTTATTTCATTTAATCAATCAAATTTAAGTAGTCCAAAACTTAAGAAGGGGGGGGATAACCAGAACGTATTTGTATGTATCTCGTATAATAAATGTCTCTTGAAAACAATATTTGGTAATTGAGCTTTGAATGATATGGCTTATTATATAACCGAGTATTGTTTATGTAACATGAGTAGAAGTGGGGGTTTGCTGAAAGCCGAAAACTGAAAAATGTCAATATCTCGGTTACTATTCAAGATAGGGGATAAATGTACATAACACTATTAATAGTACATTTAATTTACTATAAGATTGATTCTATACATTTTTTCGATCTGACGTATAGTAACGGAGATATATCGAATTTTAAAAATTCTCCCCCTCTAAACCCCCACCCAGTGGTCCGATTTCAGCAGTTAACGAATTTAATCTTTCTTTTTACATAAAACGACTAAATATCGAGTTCGATAACGATTAATCAAGAATTGCGACCGCTAGAGCAGTAACCGACATATATATACATATATATATATATATATATATATATATATAGAGAGAGAGAGAGAGAGAGAGAGAGAGAGAGAGAGAGAGAGTTTTGAACGGACCTCATTTTCGTCATCTACTAGGTAGGATCGATGGACATTTGAAGAAAAATTTCGAAAATCGCGTCATGAGTATAACCTCAATAGCTGATTTCCCTGAAGAGAAATCTGCTAAAAAAATTTAGAGAGAAATTTCTCAAGGTTATTGTATAAACAACATTGATGTTTCAGGTAAAAAACATTGATGTTATTTATAATTATAAATAATATATAAATGAAATTGTTGTCTAAGTACATTTTTTTTAATTAAAGCCTGAAGAAATATTCAAAGGGAAAAGAACTTCAGTCAAAGGTAGGGGGCGCAGAGTGAGAGATGTGCAGGAAGGATATCCAATTAATCCATTATCTCAAATTACCAAATTTCATTAAAATATTTTAATAATGCTTCCTAGGAAGCAGATTTATCACTCAAGAAGGAAAATATTAGACATGTGAAACAATAAATCAATTATCTTAACCACCCCTAACAACTGAAATGGAACTAGGAAGGGGGGGAAGGGTAGAGGAAGGATATCCAATTAATCCATTATATAAAATTCCCAAATTTCATTAAAATATTTTATCTTTCAGCGAAGCAGATTAATCACTCAAGAGGGAAAATATTAGTCATCTGAAACGATAAATCAATTACCTTAACCACCCCTAACAACTGAAATCGAACTTGGAAGGGGGGAGGGGAAGGGTAGAGGAAGGAAATCAAAATTTTAAAATAGCTCCGTTGTTATAAACCGGATTGGAAAATGCTATTTTAAAAAAATTAATTCTGTACACTTGTTCTATGCTTAACTATTTTATCTTCTAACTATTTGTCTGTTAACGCTCTAGCGGTCGCAATTATTGTTTAATCGTTACCAAACTCAATATATTTAGTCGTTTCATGCAGAAAGAAAGATCAAGTTCGTTAACGCCTAAAATCGGGCCATGGGGAGGGGGGTTTAGAGGGGAGGAATTTCGAAAATTCGAAACGTCTCTGTTCCTATACGTCGGATCGAAAAATTGTATAGAACCAATCTTATTGCAAATTAAATCTAATATAAATATTGATATATACATTTAATCTCTATCTTGAATATTAACCGAGATATTTGCATTTTTCAGCCTTTAGAACTAATCATATTGAGAATGTAATGTTCTATAATTGTTGTTATGTACGTATTTTCATTATCTTGATTATTGACCGAGATATTTGCATTTTTCAGTATTCAGCCTTCAGTATTCCCCCACTACTAGTCATATCATATTAACAATAAGCTATTCATATGGTTCATATGTAGACTGAAAGTCAATCCATTTCAAGTCATCCAGCAGTGGTTGCTTCACTATTTTTATAGAATCTATTTATTTTTTTTGTTTTTTTATACAATACCCTTACGCTGAAAATCATCATGTCAAAAATTCTAAATATCTCAGTTATTATACAAAGGATTCAACATTTGTATAGAGCCAATTTTATTGCGAATTTAATTGCCTATAAATATTATTATATACATATTTTCTCTAATATGAATATTAACGGACATAGTCAGATTTTTTACTTTTTCCGTAAACACCTAGTCATGTCCTAATAACAATAAGCTCTTATAACATGTACCTCTTTATTCTTTTTTATTTTTATTTATTCATACAGGAGCACCCGCATCTTGGCGATTTGGCTCAGTTTCACAATGTAAAATGAAAACAAAATTATAGAAAAATAACAAAAACTTGTTATTTCAGTTTTGTTATTTTTCTATAATAACAAATTAAATACAACAAATAATCATTAAATACTAGTAATAAAGACAATTAATAAACATAAGACATAAACAAACATTAGATAAACAAACATAAATAAACATTAGACTAGTAATAAGGACAATAATTTAAAATGGTTTCAATAAAAAGATTATCCTATTATTATCTTTATTCCAAGGTTATATAGTAACTATTGTCTTAATGAGACCTACTTAAAAAAGTCCGTCACGCAGGGGCTGCGTAAACTAAGCAGATTTCCCACGTGAAGTTTTACTCTCATCCGTTATCCGCCCCGATTTCATAAAATGTGCAAATATCTCGGTTAATATTCAAGATAGAGAATAAATGTATATAACAATATTTATAGTAAATTTAATTTGCAATAAGATTGATTCCATACAATTCTTCGATCCGACGTATAGTAACGGAAATATTTCGAATTTTAGAAAATCCTCCCCTCTAAACCCCCCCTCCCACTCGTCCGATTTCAGCCTTTAACGAACTTGATCTTTCTTGTTACATAAAACGACTAAATATCGAGTTTGGTAACGATCAAACAAAAATTGCGACCGCTAGAGCGATAACAGACAAATATATATATATACAATTTTGAACGGACCTCATTTTCGTCATCTACTAGGTAGGATAGATGGACATTTGAAGAAAAATTTCGAAACTTCCGTCATGAGTACAACCTCAATAGCTGATTTCCCTTAAGGGAAATCTGCTAATAAATCAAGAGTTCTTTTCTCGCAAATATTTATTTGGTCTATACCACACTCGATATTCAACCGTTTCAGTCAACACTAAAGATCATATTTGTTCTTGGCTGAAATCGGACCAGCAATAGGGAGGGTTTGGAGGGGGGATTCCAAAATTCAATTTTAGCGTTATCATGATTCGGATGAAAAAATGGATTAGAGCCCATCTTATTAAAATTTTGATGCTACACAATTCTTGTTCTATATATTTTATGACTCATATACTAAGCGAGTAATTCTAACGGATTACATCAGTTCTGTCACATACCAGCACGAGGTAAATCTGCTTTGTTGGCACAGCCCCTGCGTGACGGACATTTTTACTTAAAGCTACTCTTTCATCCCAAGCTTAAATTTCAACTCCTGTGTAAATAGTCTTCTTGTTACGGATGAACATATAGTGTATAATAACGTCAACAGCGCGGCATTGCAACGATTGAAAAATCTGCTTAGTTAAAACAGCAACAGCTTGACGGAGTTTTTCGAATGCATTCAGTGAGATTAATCATCTATTTCAGTATACTATCATGCCCCCCACCACCCCTAAACTTTTTGATGCCCAAATGAACGTAAAAACGAAATTCATCAGGTCCTGTTTTTATATTGCATTTCAAATATCATATTTACAAAAGTCCGTCACGCAGGGGCTGCGTAAAATAAGCAGATTTCCAACGTAAAGTTATACAATAGAGAAATCTCCATTCGAGTGCCGATCAGTTACGGAAACGGCTGAACTAGCTTTCGGTGGGAACCATAGCTCATCCATTACACTTAATAAAAATGCAAATATCTCAGTTAATATTCAAGATAGGGAATAAATGTATATAACAATATTTATAGTAAATTTAATTTGCAATAAGATTAGTTCTATACAATTTTTCGATGCGACGTATAGTAACGGAGATACTTCGAATTTTCGAAAATATCTCCCACTAAACCCCCCCCCCCTCCAACTGGTCGGTTTGCAGCCGTTATCAAAGTTGGTCTTTCTTTTTACATAAAATGATTAAATAGCGACTTTGGTAACGAATAAACAAAAATTGCGACTGCTAGAGTGTTAACAGACAAATATATATATACTATATATATAGTTTTGAACGGACCTCATTTTCGTCATCTCCTGGGTAGGATCGATGGACATTTGAAGAAATTTTTCAAAAATCGCGTTATGAGTACGACCTCAATATCTGATTTCCCTTAAGGGGAATCTGCTAAAATAAAGCTGAAATATTAAGCTGCACTCTCACCTGAGGTACCTCCGAAATGTCCTCCATTCTATTATCCAAATTCCCATATCCAATATAAAAAAAATTAAATTAAGAAATAATAATAATATTACCAAAACTGGCAGATTAGGAGGCTGACCATACATGTGCCCTCAGAAAGAGGGCAGCTTAATTTGTTTGTTTTATATATATATATATATATATATATATATATATATATATATATATATATATTTATATATATATATATATATATATATATTTATATATATATATATATATATATATATATATATATATATATATATATATACTAGCTCCGATACCCGGCTTCGCCCGGGAATTTATTTGAGGCTGAATGAAGATGGTATGTTTTTGGCAAGGCTTTACTTTGCACAATATTTTGACATTTACCCGTCCCAGTGTTATACGGGTTAATACCCATCGTTTCTGTGGATTTGTTAATAATAAAATTAATTTTTTATGTAAGACTTCACTGTCCTCCATATTGTCATATTTCCCGTTTCCTGTGCATTGTGCATAGATTTGAATTATTAAGGGCAAAATACTAACATACATTAAAATTAATTTTTCCAGGTGCTGTACCTGGTAGTTCATATTGAACAGAATTGTTGAGCAAATTTCTCTAAATAACAAAATAAATAACTTTTATTATGTGCATATATGCTGAAACCCCAATAAGAAACGAAATATCACTATTATTAATTTCAGGCCTCCCTTATAACCCCCACTCCTGCCCGTCCCTAGAAATGCTATTATGGCTTATTATAAGGAAGGCATTAGTGCTAATTGACATACTGAGTTTGGTTTAGTTCGTTTGAGTTTTTTGTGCCAAATAAAATTGTTGACTTCCGCAGTAGTTTTTAACGTATATCTCGTTTCTAATTCGGTATACGACAAAAGTTAATATGATGAAAGTTACTCAAAATAACAAAATAAACAACTTTTGTTATGTGTATAATTGCCTAAAATTCTATAGGAAATGAAATATTGCTATTTTTAATTTCAGGCTTCACCTACAACCCCCACTCCTGCTCGTCTCTAGAAATAATGGTACAGCTTATTATCATGAAGGAGTTATTGTTAATTCACATACGGAATTTTATTTAATTCGGTTGGGTCGTTTGTCCAAAATAAAATTGTTCACTTCTCCGCTATAGGTTTTAGCGTATATCTCGTTTATAATTCGGTATACGAAAAAAAAGTATATAACAAAAGTTACTCTAAATAACAAAATAAACAACTTTTGTTATGTGCATACTTGCCGAAAACCCAATAGGAAACGAAATATCGCATTTTTTAATTACAGGCATCCCTTATAACCCCCACTCCTGTTCGTCTCAGAGGATATTAATATAGCCTAAAGTCTAAGTTGGGTTAGTAGTAATATACATACCAAGTTTCATAAAATTCGGTTCAGCTGTTTATGCGTGAAAAGGTAACAAACAAACAAACCGACACCAAAGAAACGAAATGCAGTTATGGTGTCTAGGACATGTGAAACGAAAAGTTATCGTGAAATTTCGCGAAAAAAATCAATGTACAGACAGAGGTTACAATTTTATATATATATATATATATATATATATATATATATATATATATATAAAGATATATAGATATATAGTTTTGAACGGACCTCATTTTCGTCATCTGCGTAAACTAAGCAGATTTCCCACGTGATGTTTTACAATAGAGAAATTTCACGAGAGCCGAGCAGTTAAGGAAACGGCCGAACAAGCTTTTGGCGGGAAAGTCACTCGTCCGTTAGTCACCAAGATTTAATAAAAATGCAAATATCTCGGTTAATATTCAAGATAGAGAATAAATGTATATAATAATATTTATAGTACATTTAATTTGCAATAGGATTTATTCTGTACAATTTTGCGATCAGACGTACAGTAACGGAGATATTTCGAATTTTCGAAAAAAAAACCCTCCCGTTGGTCCGATTTCAGCCGTTAACGAACTTGATTTTCTTTTTAGCATATTTCCCTTAAGGGAAATCAGCTATTGAGGTTGTACTCATGACGCGATTTTCGAAATTTTTCTTCAAATGTCCATCGATCCTACCCAGGAGATGACGAAAATGAGGTCCGTTCAAAACTGTATATATCTATATATATATATAAAATTGTAACCTCTGTCTGTACATTGATTTTTTTCGCAAAATTTCACGATAACTTTTCGTTTCACATGTCATAGACACCATAACTGCATTTTGTTTCTTTCGTGTATGTTTGTTTGTTTGTTTGTTTGTTTGTTACCTTTTCACGCATAAACGGCTGAACCGAATTTTATGAAACTTCGTATGTATATTACTATTAACCCAACTAAGACTTTAGGCTATATTAAAATTCTCTGAGATGAACAGGAGTGGGGGTTATAAGGAAGGCCTGAAATTAAAAATTGCGATATTTCGTTTCCTATTGCATTTTCGGCAATTATGCACATAACAAAAGTTGTTTAATTTGTTATTTAGAGAAACTTTTGTTATATACACTTTTGTCGTATACCTAAGTATAAAGGCGTTATACGCTAAAAATGATAGCGGAAGTCAACAATTTTCTATGGCACAAAAGACTCAACCGAACTTAACCAAACTCGGTATGTGAATTAGCACTAACGTCTTCCTTATTATAAGCCATACTAACATTTCTAGGGGCGGGCAGGAGTGGGGGTTATAAGGAAAGCCTGACATTAAAAATAGCGATATTTCGTTTCCTATTGGTTTTTCCGCAAATATAAGCATAACAAAAGTTGTTTATTTTGTTATTTGGAGTAACTTTTGTTATTTACACTTTTGTCGTATACCTAAGTATAAATGAGTTATACGTTAAAACATTAGCGGGCACTAGCGGCTGAACCGAATTTAACAAAACTCGGTATGTCAATTAGTATTAATTCTTCCATGATTATAAGTTATATTAAAATGTTTAGGTTCGAACGGGAGGGGGGGATAAAAGGGAGGCCTGAAATAAAAATTAACCATATTTACATGTATAAGAGACGGGAAATATAAAAATATCGAAGACTTTGAAGCCTTATCGAACAAATAATTCTATTATTAGCAAATCCAGGGCAAAAATGGGTATCAATCCTAAACACTGGGACGGGTAAATGTCAAAATATTGTGCAATGTAAAGCCTGCTAAAAAATACCATCACCATTCAGCCTCAAATGAATTCCCGGGCGAAGCCGGGTATCTGAGCTAGTATATATATATATATATATATATATATATATATATATATATATATATTTGTCTGTTACCGCTCTAGCGGTCGCAATTATTGTTTAATCGTTACCAAACTCGATATTTAGTCGTTTTATGTAAAAAGAAAGATCAAGTTCGTTAACGGCTGAAATCGGACCAGGGGGAGGGGGGGGGGGTTAGAGGGGAGGATTTTCGAAAATTCGAAATATCTCCGTTACTATAGGTCGGATCGAAAACTTGTATAGAACAAATCTTATTGTAAATTAAATGTACTGTAAATACTGTTATATGCATTAATTCACTATCTTGAATATTAACCGAGATATTGGCATTTTTCAGTTTTCAGCCACCAGCAAACCGCCACTTCTACTCATGTTACATAAACAATACTCTGCTACATAATAAATCACATTATTCCAAGTTTAAATACCAAAAATTGTATTCAAGAGACCTTTATTATACGAGATACATGCAAATATGTCCTGGTGACCCCCCCCCCCCACGTCTTAAGGTTTTCGACTACTAAAATTTGATTGATAGGGATAACATTTATTTTGACTCATTATTAATTACAGTACTAGATATAGTAAATAGTTCTCAATAAAATTAATATGTTATATTCTATTCGGAAAATTCCGTCATGAGTACAACCTCAATAGCTGATTTCCTTTAAGGGAAATCTGCTAAAAGAACTTTATTATGCGAGATATGTGCAAGTTCGTTGTCTGGCGACGTTATAAATTAATACTTGACGTTCTTCCCCAGAAAATGTTTATTTGATCTATGCCATACTAAAAGGTATTTAACCTTTTCAGTAAACACGAAAGATCATACTTGTTATTGCCTGAAATAATTATAGAAAAAATCTTGTCAAAATATTAATGGTCTACAATTGTTGTTCTATGCATTGTTTCGTAATTCATGCTTTAAGCGAGTTATCCATACATGTTTTATTCATTCTTCAGTTATCCCCCCTCCTTATACTCATCGGTTTTAGCAGATTCCCCTTGAGGGAAATTTAGCTATTGAGGCAGTACTCATGACGCGATTTTCGAAATATTTCTTCATATGTCCACCGATCCTATCTAGTAGATGAGGTATAAATAAGGTCCGTTCAAAATTATATATATAGATATGCGTGTGTGTGTCTGTCTGTTACCTCTCTAGCGGTCGCAATTTTGGTTTAATCGTTACCAAACTCGTTATATAATCGTTTTATTATGTAAAAAGAAAGACCAAGTTCGTTAATGGCTGAAATCGGACGACTGGGGTTTAGAGGGGAGGGATTTCGAAAATTCTTAATATAACCATTATTATGAGTCGTATGGAACAATTGTACAGAACTAATCTTATT
This sequence comes from Riptortus pedestris, assembly GCA_019009955.1. Classification (NCBI taxonomy): domain Eukaryota; kingdom Metazoa; phylum Arthropoda; class Insecta; order Hemiptera; family Alydidae; genus Riptortus; species Riptortus pedestris. The sequence goes on from CM032233.1 coordinate 85,410,611, forward strand.
GCAAATGTATAGTTCTACTAATGTTGTTATGTGCGTTTTTTCATTATCTTGATTATTGACCGAGATATTTGCATTTTTCAGCCTTCAGTATCCCCCCCCTCCCTACTAGTCATGTCTTATTAACAATAAGCTGTTATATTATGAAGTACATTATTTGAAGCATAAATTCTAATTATTGTTCTCATTGAATATTTACGTTTTGAGATAAATACGTCACGCACGTGGGAAATCTATTTAGTTAACGCAGCCCCTAAGGGACGGACTTTTAGCAAATTTCCCTCAAGGGAAATCAGCTATTGAGGTCTTACTCATGAAGCAATTTTTGAATAATTTCTTCAAGTGTCCATAGATCCTACCCAGGAGATGGCGAAAATGAGGTCCGTTCAAAATTATATATATATATATATATATATATATATATATATATATATATATATATATATATATATATATATATATATATGTATGTGTGTGTGTGTGTGTGTGTGTGTGTGTGTGTGTGTGTGTGTGTGTGTGTGTTAACGCTCTAGCGGTCGCAATTTTTGTTTGATCGTTACCAAAGTCGATATTTAAACGTTTTATGTAAAACGACAGATCAAGCTCGTTAATGGCAGAAATCGGAGGGGGGGGGGGTTAGAGGGAGGAATCTTGAATATTAACCGAGATATTTGCATTTGCATTGTGTGAGTGGTCGACAGGAGTCGGCTATGTTCGGGACTTTCCACCGAGAGCTAGGGCGGCCGTTTCCGTAACTGTTCGTACCTCGTGAATAGGTTTAGAGATTCCTTACTACTACTGTTGGTTTTAGGCAGATTTCTCTATTGTAAAACTTCAGGTGGGGAACCTGCTTAGTTTACGCAGCCCTTGGGTGACAGACTTTTTTTCTTGGAAATAGAGAATAGAGATGTGATCTCAAGTGTGTTATTCCTGCACGTGGGAAATATTTTTAGTTTACGCTGGTCCTGGGCGACGGACTTCTTGTTATCTCCTATATTGTGTCGGCGACATTCGGAGAAACGGGTCGAAAACCACCTTGTGAAAGCCACATCTACCTTAAAGGAAATCTACTAGAAACGCCAAATATTTAATTAGGGAATTCTAGTTATAGAGCGGAAGAACGAAGGGCTTGGGGGGAGAGAAAACACCATCTCCATTGTTCAGAAAAGCTATTATAATGATGCATTAAAAGATGACTCAATGATAACTCAGAACGCCTTTAATTGCTACTCAACGGGTTGATTCCTACCTCCCTTCCCTAGAAAGCTATTTATAGGGTTCATAAGTAGAATCGACTGAGGGCCAACCCGTTTCAAGTCATCCAGCAGTGGTTGCTTCACTATTTTTAAAAAATCTGTTTGTTTTTTTATACAATACCCAGACATATTGTACGTTGAAAATCATCATGTCGAAAATTCTAAATATCTCCGTTATTAAACGAAGGATCCAACATTTTTATAGAACCTATCTTATTGCGAATTTAATTGCCTATAAATATTATTATACACATATTTCCTCTAATATGAATATTAACGGACATAGTCAGATTTTTTAGTTTTCAGCCTTCAGTAAACACCTAGACATATCCTAATAACAATAAGCTGTTATAACATGAACCTCTTTATTCTAAGGTTATATACTAAATATTTGTATGTCCATGTTATTGTCATGGAGTACTACTTCTGGCAAGAATTTCAGATTTTTATATGTTTCCCCATCGGAGATATTAACCCCTAAAAATGGCAATTTTTGAAATTATTTTCAAGAAATAGGGCGCAAACATGAATTTTGGTGTACAAGTAGATCCTAACTATTTATTAAAAAAAAAAAAATTGTCGTGTATAGTCTAATCCTTCTGAAGAAACATCAACCTTAAAAACTGGAAAAAAGGGGGTTAGAGATATGAATTTCACCCCATAAGCCTAAAATGGGGTAAAAACTGTATAGAACATTAAATGGAAGTCCTTTATTTTCTGGATAATTTTGTTCCTGTTCCATCGCGATAGGACAAACAGTTTAAGAGTTATAGGTGTTGGCATAAACCCATGGATTCAGCAATTCATCGAACAAATATGGCCACCATTCAAAAACTATTGCCAGTAAAATGTTTAAAATGATGATTTTTCACCTTCCGACGCATAATGGTATTGTATTAAAAAAAATCGGATTATTTAAAAATAGTGAAGCTACCAAATTAATGTTTTCTGGATGATTTGATATGGATTTACCTTATGAATGAGTACATTATGTATTGAAATAAATCTAGCTGGGCCTCCCAAAGCCTTGTTTCTATGAGCTTATGAGGATATAGCAAGGGGGTTGGACCCCCCGGGGCCGCTCAATACCCGGCTTCCATTCAACCAGTAGGTATGAATGAATTAGGGTATGGGTTTGATGAATGAAGGGGGCGGCAATCCACGCCCCTGCCACCGGCAGCATAGCTTCCCCCATTCATAAATAAACTGGCCCCCTGACCTACAGCCCTTCATTAGACTTCCTACCCTTAGCTTAGTGTCCAATCATCTATTGAGGTTGTAATCATGACGCCATTTTCGAAACATTTATTCAGATCTACATCGATCCTGCCTTGTCTGTTGCCGCTCTAGCGGACGCAAGTTTAGCAGATTTCCCTCGAGTAAAATCAGCTATTGAGGTCGTACTGATGATGTTATTTTCGAAATCTTTCTTCAAATGTTTATTGGTCCTACCAAGGAGGTGACGAAAATGAGATCCGTCAAAAATTGTATATATATATATATATATATATATATATATATATATATTATTTTTAACGAACCTGATTTTCATTACCTACTAGGTAGGATCGATGGACAGTTAAGGAAATTTTTCAAAAACCGTGCCATGAACTCTACCGCAGTAACTGATTTCCCTCGAGGGAAAATTGTGTTAAAATGTGAATTTTTGTTGCGCGACAATGTCTAAGTCATTAAAAAGTCCGTCATGAAGGGGCTGTGTAAACTAAGCAGACTTCCCTTAAGGGAAATCTGCTAAAAACAATGCAAATATTCCTTCAATAAGTTGTGGGTGCGGGGAAGGAATCGTATTGAAATCAGAGAATCGAGCAGCGTTTCCAAAAAAAAATATAATTATAATCTAGTTCAGGGGCACCATAGTGCCTGTGGGAAACTGAAATTAAGCTAAGGTTGTCAGGAAAGAGGGATGTCGCAGGATTTTTAAAGTAAGTCTACTTCCTAGAAGTAGTCTATCCAAAGAAGTTGCAAAATTAAAAAAAGAATATAATATAAAAACTCTTGAACAGCAACAGCTCGAAGTTTATTCTCTAGACAAATTAACAATTAAAAATGTATGCGTGTGTGTGTGTGTATTAAATAAAAATGTATTTGCATTTCTACAATTTTCATAAATGAATTGAAACCTTTGAGCGATTCTTTACAACATAAATTTGTTATACCTTTTCCCCCCAAATGATCCTCCAGGTAAAAGTAGAAATACCATGTGTGATGACGTGTTCATTTAAGATTTTTACGTCCTTTACTCGAAAATGTTAATGTGATTTATATAATAATCGCTATTTGACCGTTGAATTCAACACTAGAGTTCATAGTCTTTAATGGCTAAAATTTGACCAAGGTGGGGCAATGGTTAAGTGGGGAAGAATTCGAAAAATAAAATATCTCCGATATTAAGAGTTGTATTGAAAAATGTAACTGAACCAATCTTGTTGAGCTATTGACGCTCTACAATTTTTGCTCTAAACACTTTTCCTTTGCTTAAATATTAAGCGGGTTACTGGTAAATGTTTGTTTTCTCCCTTCAGTAAATCGGCACTTCTACAAATCGAATTTTAATTTAAAAATTGAATAAATAAATTGGGAGAAGAGATACATGGTGTGTCATAGCACAACACGTGGGGAATCTGCTTAGTTTGCTCGGCCCCAGGGTGACAGACTTATATGAGAATGAGCGAGGGACCTTTCACCTATCACAGACAAGGTGTGGGACATCAGCTCGCTATGACCTTGAACACTTGACAACATGGCAAGTAGGTGCCGGCTCTCTGCCTATATGCCAGCATTTAGCAGATTTCCCTTAAGAAAAATCAGCTATTAAGGTTCTACTCATGACGCAATTTCCGAAAAATGTATATCAATTCTACACAAGACAAGACGAGAATGAGCTTCGTTCAAAATTATGTGAAAAAAAAAAAATATATATATATATATATATATATATATATATATATATAGAGAGAGAGAGAGAGAGAGGGAGGGTGCGTAAACTAAGCAGATGTCCCACGTGTGCCAAGTATTTGCTATTTGCATTTATCTAAAAACGTTGTGTGTATCTGTATATATATAAAAATTGTAACCTCTGATGTACATTGATTTTTTTTGCGAAAATTTACGATAACTTTTCGTTTTATTTTATTCACATGTCATAGAGACCATAACTACATTTTGTTTCTTTCGTGTCTGTTGTTTCGTTTGTTATTTGTTTATTGGTTTGTTTGTTTGTTACCTTTTTAACGGCATAAACGGTTGAACAGAATTTTATGAAACTTGGTATGTATATTACTACTAGCCCAACTTTAGACTTTAGGCTTTATTAATATTCTATAAGACAAACAGGAGCTGGAGGGTTATAAGGGAGGCATGAAATTAAAAATAGCGATATTCATTTCCTATTGCTTTTTTCAAGCAAATATCACATATACATTTATTTTTTGTATTTAGAGTAAACTTTTGTTATATGCACTTTTGCCGTATACGGAAGTCATAAATGAGTTATACGCCTAAAAAACTATAGCGGGAGTCACAATTTTATTTTGGGCACAAAAGATCAACCGAAAACCTAAACCAAACTCGCTATGTGAATTAATACTAACGATTTCCTTATAATATAGCCATACTAACATTTCTAGAGGACGACCAGGAGTGGGGGTTATAAGGAAGCGGCTGAAATTAATAATAGTGGTATTTCGTTTCCTATTGCACTTTCGGCAAATATGCACACAACAAAAGTTGTTTATTTTGTTATTCCAGAGAAACTTTTTTATATACAAACTATCGTCATATACCGAAGTATAAAGGCGTTATACGCTAAACATTATAGCGGGAGTCAACAATTTTATTTGGCACAAAAGACTCAACCAAAATAAATAAAAACTCTGTTATGTGTATTAGCACTAACGCTTTCATTATAACAAGCCATACCAACAATTTCTAGCGACTGGCAGGTACGTGGGGGTTGTAAGGAGGCCTGAATTTAAAAATAGCGGTATTTCGTTTTCTATTCGTTTTTTTCGGCAAATATGAACATAACAAAAGTTGTTTATTTTGTTATTTTAGAGTAACTTTTGTCATACTCATTTTTATCTTTTAACAAAGTGTAAACGAGATATACACTATTAACTAAAGCGGGAGTCATCTATTTCATTGGGCGCTAAACGATTAACCGAACTAAAAAAACTCGGTATGTCAATTAGCATTAATTCTTCCTTGATTTATAAGCTATTTATATAAATTTTTAGGTTAGAACGGGAGTGGGGGTTGTAAGGGAGGGCCTGAAATAAAAATTTGCAATATTTCATTGTCTATATGTTTTTCGACAAAACATGCAACATAACAAAAAGTTGTTTACTTTGTTATTTAGATTAACATTTCTCCAGGAAACAATGTGTGGAGCAAAGTAATTTGCGTAGAATGATATGCTCACAATTCATTCCAATTTGAACTATGAGGTACCTCACCTGGAAAAATTAATTCAAATCATTGTTAATATTATGTCCTTAATAACTGAAATCTATGCATAAATCACAGGAGGCGGGAAATATGACAATATGCAGGACAGTGAAGACTTACATAAAAAAAATATAATTTTATTATTAACAAATGCCAACAATGGGCGTTAACCCTAAATACTGGACACGGGGTAAATGTCAAAATATTGTGCAAAGTAAAGCCTTGCCAAAAATATTACCATCACCATTCAGCCTTAAATGAATTCCCGAAGCCGGGTATCTGAGCTAGTATATATATATATATATATATATATATATATATATATGTATACATATGTATACTTTTGCCTCCGGCATATAAATAAATATATATATTTTTATATCTATATATATATATAAAATTGTAACCTCTGTCTGTACATTGATTTTTTTCCCGAAATTTCACGATAACTTTTCGTTTCACATGTCATAGACACCATAACTGCATTTTGTTTCTTTGGTGTCTGTTTGTTTGTTTGTTTGTTTGTTACCTTTTCACGCATAAACGGCTGAACCGAATTTTATGAAACTTGGTATGTATATTACTACTAACCCAACTTACACTTTAGGCTATATTAAAATTCTCTGAGACGAACAGGAGTGGGGGTTATAAGGGAAGCCAGAAATTAAAAATAGCGATATTTCGTTTCCTATTAGTTTTTCAGCAAATATGAACATAATAAAAGTTGTTTATTTTGTTATTTAGAGTAACTTTTGTTATATACACTTTTTTCGTATACCGAATTATAAACGAGATATACGCTAAAACCTATAGCGGAAGTGAACAATTTTATTTGGGACAAAAGATCTAACCAAAATAAATAAAACTCGGCATATGTAATAGCACTAACGCTTTCATCATAACAAGCCATACCAACATTTCTAGGGACGGGCAAGAGTGGGGGTTATGAGGAATGCCAGAAATTAAAAATAGCGATATTTCGTTTCGTATTGGTTTCTTGGCAAATATGAACATAACAAAAGTTGTTTATTTTGTTATTTAGAGTAACTTTTGTTATATACACTTTTCTTTTATAACAAAGTATAAACGAGATATACGCTAAAAACTAAAGCGGGGGCAACTATTTTATTGGGCACTAGCGGTAGAACCGAACTTAACAACACTCGGTATGTAAATTAGCATTAATTCTTCCATGATTATAAGCTATACTAAAAAAATTTTAGGTTCCAAGGGGAATGGGGGTTATGCGGGAGGCCTGAAATAAAAATTCGCGATATTTCATCGTCTATTTGGTTTTTGGCAATTGTGCACATAACATAAGTTAATTACTTTTTTAATTAGTGTAAATTTTGTTTTATAATTATTTTTTTTGTAAAATAAGGTATGAAGCAAGTAATTTGCTTAGAAATATTGATATGCTCAACAATACATTCCAATATGAACTACCCAGGTATCTCACCTGGATAAGTTAATTCAAATCCATGTTAGAATTTTATCCTTAATAATTCAATACTATGTTATTTTTTAACGCCAGTAACAGTTTGCACCAAATAAGGTATACTGTCCCCACCCTTCTCTAAGTGTATTTAATACATTATTTAATTAAAACGTGAAAAATATTTGAAACAGTTTTAGAATTGTGAAGATAATGTAATATGATTTTTTAATATATTTGAATGTATTAGAGGATAGCTATCCAAAATGCATTGCAGGTTGGCAGTACTGAGGCTATGTAAGTGTCGAGCTACTTCCTTTGTCCTATTAGTTCTGCCGCTTCCCTTCCGACCTCATATTGGTCTATGTTTACATGTTAATTGATGCTTATAGCAATGTATTATTATTCTCAGGAATGTGAATTTCTTTAATTATCATAAATAAATAATTTACTAGAATAAACGCTAGGGAGGTGCACTCAGGTATTTCTGGTATTTATTAACTCTGCTCTGTTAATGTATTATGATATACTTTACTGAAAACCAATATGAATACACAGTTTACAATCGAGACTTATGAAAGAGTGTTTTAACAGAGGCTATGACGTACCTAAAACAGCTGTCACCGTTGGACATTGTACCGCATCAAGGGAAAGGAACTTATTCATACGTGGTTTGGAAGATAGAATACATTCTAGGATTATGAATTATATGGTCCATCACTTTATAAAAAGAAACTACATACACAGAGGACGGGAAATATAAAAATATTGAGGACAATGAAGTCTTAAATAACAAATAATTTTATTATTAACAAATCCACAGTAACGACGGGTATAAATTCTAAACACTGGGATAGGGAAATAAAAAAAATATTGTGGAAAGTAAAGCCTTGCCAAAAATATACCATCTTCATTCAGCCTCAAATGAATTCCCGGGCGAAGCCGGGTACCTTTGCTAGTATATATATATATATATATATATATATATATATATATATATATATATATATATATATATAGAGAGAGAGAGAGAGAGAGAGAGAGAGAGAGAGAGGGAGGGTGCGTAAACTAAGCAGATTTCCCACGTGTGCCAAGTATTTGCATTTATCTCAAAACGTGTGTGTATATATATATATATATATATATATATATATATATATAAATATATATACATATGTATACTTTTGCCTCAGGAATATATATATATATATATATATATATATATATATATATATATATATATATATATATATAGAGAGAGAGAGAGAGAGAGAGAGGGTGCGTAAACTAAGCAGATTTCCCACGTGTGCCAAGTATTTGCATTTATCTCAAAACGTGTATTATATATATATATATATAAATATATATATATATATATATATATATATACTTTTGCCTCAGGAATATAAATATATATATATATATATATATATATATATAGAGAGAGAGAGAGAGAGAGAGAGAGAGAGAGAGAGAGAGACTAGTGTTACTGGTATGTAGATTTATCTATTGTAAACCTTCATGTGGGAATTCTGCTTGGTTTACGGAGCCCGTGCGTGAGGAGCTTTTTACTGTACACCCTATACACATCATGTATAGGTACATAATATATACCTAAATACATAATATATACCTAAATATAATGACCTTCCCAGCATACCCAGTGAAACATAAATCTAACTTACATAAAGTACCAGAATGAAACCTTCAAGTTTTCACTGTGTTTTAAATGTGAGTATTTATTGAGAGGGGAAGTAGGGCTAGCTCGCCGAGGGATGAGACACTTGAGCCGGAGACATAAACAAACGCCTCACCGTAACCAATCAGATCGTTCTAAACTCTCAAGGTGTCTAGACGTGCTGTTTTAAAAATTATATTCATCTTTCCCACATATTTCCTTTATTAGCAGATTTCCCTTAATGGAAATCAGCTATTGAGGTCGTACTCATGAAACGATTTTCGATATTTTTCTTCAAATGTTCATCGATCCTACCCAGGACATGAAGAAAATGAGGCCCGTTCAAAACTGTATATATTTACTGCTCAAAAATGAATAGGGATATTGGTTATTTTTTCTTATCCTATTAATTTTAATTAAATCGACCTTAATTAAATTACCCCCACTTCTACTCATGTTACATGAACAATACTCGGTTATGTAATAAACCACATCATTCGAAGCTTAAATACCAAATATTGTTTTCAAGAGACATTTATTATACGATCTACACGCAGAAATGTTCTGGTGACCCCCCCTCCCTTCTTACGTTTTTTGACTACTTAAATTTTATTGATTGAGAAAAAATGATTTTATTAATTAATATTATTAAATAAAAATTAATACGTTATATTCAGATATATTACAGTAATGGTTTTTCTTTCCGGTAAGAAGTTGGCAGAACTGTTTGTTTACATTTAGATGCTTTCCGTCGGGAGGTTTCTTATTATCTTTAGTATTTATTCACTTAATATTCACGGTGGTGTTGTGTTACCGGTAGATTTATCTATCGATAAACTTCACGCGGGAAATCTGCTTAGTTTACGCAGCCCCTGCGTGATGGGCTTTTTAAATGTGAGTAGGTGTTGAGAAAGGAAGTAGAGCTAGCCTGCCGAGGGATGAGATACTTGAGCCGGAGACATAAACAAACGCCTCTCCGTAACCAATCAGATCATTCTAAACTCTCACGGTGTATAGCTGTGCCCGTTTTAAAAATTATATTCATCTTTCCACATATTGGCTTTATTAGCAGATTTCCCCTAACGGAAATCAACTATCTCCAGCAGAAAACTGTATGTTTGTGTGTGTTGTGTGTGTGTGTGTGTGTGTGTGTGTGTGTGCGTGCGTGCGTGCGGGTGTGTGTGTGTGTGTGTGTGTGTGTATATATATATATATACACGTCTGTTTACGCTCTAGCGGTCGCAATTCGCAATTATTGTTTAATCGTTACCTAACTCGATATTTAGTCGTTTCATGTAAAAAGGAAGATCAAGTTCATAACGGCTAAAATCAAACCAGGGAGAGGGGGGGGGTTTAGAGGGGAGAATTTTGAAAATTCAAAATATCTCCATTACTATACGTCGTATACAAAAAATGTATAGAATCAATCTTATAGCGAATTAAATGTACTATAAATATTGTTATATACATTTATTCTCTTGAATATTAACCGAGATATTTCTCTATTTCAGTTTTCAGCCTTCAGTATACCCCCACTTCTACAAGTGTTGCATAGACAATACTCTGTTATATAATAAATCACATTATTCGAATGCTAAATACCAAATATTGTTTTCATTGAACATTTACTTTCTGAGATATGTGGAAATACGTTCTATTGCCCCCCCCCCTACCCTTCTTTCGTTTTTGGATTACTAAAATTGGAGTGATTGAGATAAAACTGATTCTGATTCATTACAAATTACACCACTAGCTTTAGTAAATTGTTTTCTATAAAACTAATATGTTATTGTCAGGTATTATATATATATATATATATATATATATATATATATATATATATAATATACCCGTAAGTAGATCTCCCTTGTGAAGTTTAATAATAGAGAAATTTAGATACTGCTAACACGACACCACCGTGAATATTAAGTGAATAAATACAAACGGTAATAAGAAACCTTCCGACGGGAAGCATCTGAAATGTAAACAAACAGTGCTGCCAACGTCTTACCGGAAAGAAAAACATTTACTGTAATATATCTGAATATAACCTATTAATTTTATAGAAAACTATCTACTCTATCAATTACTGTAATTTAAAATGAATCAGATTAATTTTTATCTCAATCAATAAAATTTAAGTAGTCCAAAAACTTAAAAAGGCCGTCACGCAGGGGCTGTGTAAACTAAGCAGATTTCCCACGTGAAGATATACAATAGAGAAATCTCCATACGAGTGCCGAACAGTTACGGCAAAGGGCTGAACTAGCTTTTGGCGGGAAATTCAGTCGTCCGTTATCGGCCCCAATTTAATAAAAATGCAAATATCTCGGTTAATATTCAAGATAGAGAATAAATGTATAGAACAATATTTGTAGTAAATTTAATTTGCAATAAGATTTGTTCTATAAAAGGTTTTGATCCGACGTATGGTAATTTCGAAAATCGCCCCTCTAAACCCCCACTCCCACTGGCCCGATTTTAGCCATTAACAAACTAGATTTGTCTTTTTACATAAAACGTTTAAATAACGAGTTTGGTAACGATCAAACAAAAATTGCGACAGCTAGAGCGTTAACAGACAATTATATATATAATTTTGAACGGACCTCATTTTCGTCATCTCCTGGGTCCATCGATCCGGACATTTGAAGAAAATTTTCGAAAATCGCGTCATGAGTACGACCTCAATAGCTTGATTTCCCTGAAGGGAAATCTACTAAAATAGAAGATTTTGAAGTAGGTTCTTTACCTTTCTCAGGCCCCCATCCCATAATTAAGTGCATAAAAGGTAACAAAAATAATGTCCGCAAAACTATGAAGCTCTAAAAACTAAATTCAATTGGACCAATTTAGATTAAACGAATTATAAAAAAAAAAGTCCATCATGCAGGGGCTGCGTAAACTAAGCAGATTTCCCACGTGAAGCTTTACAATAGAGAAATCCGCCTAATAACAGCTGTAGTAGGAAGGGATCACTAAACCTATTCAAGTGGGACGAATAGTTCTGGAAACGGCCACCAGAGCTCTCGGCGGAGAGTCCGGAACATGGCAGGG